>APFE030818115.1:5736-42322 GCA_000404065.3 Pinus taeda | reverse complement strand
CCTTCACTAAGTGGCCCCGCAGGCTATTTTTGGCGCAAGTCTATTTTTAGACTATGTCTATTTTTAGACATATGGATCATGTCTATGGATTGCAGGTTGCTGTTTATGGATGATTGATCAAGTTGAAAAAATAGATGGACTTCTATTTTTGATGAAAGTGTGAGTGATCACAGTGTGAGTGATCAAGTCTATTTTTAGACTGGCTGTCAAAAATAGAAAAGTCAAATATTATTATCTCACAATAATATTTGGACTATAAACTTTGTCTTATTCTCTTGGAGCACTTCAGTTCGAGCTACGGATGTGGCACATGTAATTGCATGAAGGAAATACGTGGTTCTTATGGGTTAGTTGAATATTTTCATGCATGACTTCAGTTAGAACTCAAGTGAGTTGAGTTTAGTGGACTGGAGGTGCAGTTGATGGAGTTGTGTTCAGTTTAGCTTTGTTAAACTGGTTGTATTTAGTCTAACTGGCAAATAGACTAGAGATGAGTTGGGTGAATTAGTTATTAATTAATTCACAAGTTATTAACTCATAATACAACTAATGAATACATCAGTTAACTCAGTTGCATGTCAGTGCATGTTCAGTTCAGCAGGGACAGGTGTTAGAGAATCAGATTGCTATCAGTTGTGACTATAGTTGTGCACCAGATCTTGCACAAATCAGGGGATTGAGTATGCCAATGAGTTTGCCCACATTGTAGCTTGTTCTCACGTGATTTAGCCAAGGAAGGACGTGGCTGCCTTGGAATTATCACCGGTTCTTGTGCAGGTATTGAGCAGCAGAGGCAGGCAAGCAGCGGAAGAGATTTGAGCCAGAGATTGATTCAGATCTGAGCTGTATTGTGTGTAACAGAGGTGGGAGATACTTGTGAGAAGTATTGTGCTGTGTAATGTTACATGACTCAATCATTAATATACAGATAGTTGGGGTTTTTAGCGAGATGCTTTCCCCGGGATACATACTGTGTTAATGTGTGAATGCTCTTGATGTTTTATTGTTATTGATGCTGCTATATTGATGATCAACGTAGAGGAGCTTATGTATTGTGTATGTTTTCCGCAATAGTACATGATCAGGATAATCTCCATTGAATATGTGTTAAATTATTCAAAATTTCTACACACCCACCTTCACTCCATGTTGCAAAAGATCTACCTTGTCTCCAATAGAAATTGTAGAAGAAACATTTGCACCTATAAACGAATGTAAATAAGGTTTGTATTTAAAACACTTATTATACTATCAATAATATATAACACATGATTCAATATTTTGATTTACCTATGTTGTGTCTCAAATCTATGATCTTCCATGGATGTATGTCCCCTTCATTAACATCATCATCATTCAAATGTGGTTGAGTGACATCAATTATCAAAATTGTAACATAACCTGCATTAACACTTTCTCTGGCATACTAAGTTCTAGACTCTGTAGATTTGACCCTTCCTAACCCAATGATTTTATCATTAATAAGGAGATCAACATAGTCCCCTTTTGCCAAAATTATATTTTCCATTATAGCTTGTAGAAATTTTGTAACAACAATTAAATCGTAACTTGTAATTAAAAGGTTGAACCATGTAAAGTGTGACTTTATATTTTCGCAAAAACACACAACTTACGAAAAAGTAATATAGATGCAATAATTTAAATAATATGGTAGTCATATTGTATGTAATGAAACATTGTTTCCCACCATTTAGTGCCTACTACTAAAAATTACTTTACATACAAATTACACAAAAATTATGTATGAAGACCAGGAAATTAGAGATGTAGATAGTATCATAGAATGACAAATATCAACTCATATCAAACCACCAACTTCCTATTTAACTTTAGAAATGACACTTGTAGTTTTGATGCATGTGTATGAATAATGATCATAAGAAATTTGTAGAAGTTGAAGAACCAAAACATGGTCCTTTGGAAAATATAAGAAATTCCAAGATCGATGCTACATAATGTATAAAATCCCCATGAGAAGGAGAAATTATATCTATATTTCACTTAGTGAGGACGTTTAATGTTTGAAATTGATAATCGAAAGCCAAACTAGAGGTTTCCTTCCAAATAAAAGTTTTGGTACTATAAATACTAGATAATTTTCATTTTTATTCTAAAAGCAAAGAAATTGCACTAGAAGAAAAATATGGTATACCTCAATAATACATTTATTCATAAACTTCAAAATTACACAAAGATCACATTATTCTCCATGGATCAAATAATTATGATTGGATTATTATGTTTGTGCCAAAATGAAAGCTATACAATTATATTTCCTTCCAACTCAAGCACAAATGTAGTGCCAACAACCACATATATTTATATACACTTCTTTTGCACTATCATTGATCTTCATAAATTGGCCCAAATCAATAAAAGGGCACATCAAAAGCTATAACTCTAACCATTGTGATTATTGAGACAATGCCACTTCTAGAGCATTGGTTGCATAAGTGTAATGGTGTCTAGAAGAAAGTTAGTAATTACTAGGTATCCTCCTTGCATAATCACAAATGCACTGCCAAGAACAACATCATAGCACTAACCTTGGTGAGGGTGAAATCTTGATAGTTTTCCTTTTGGCACAAGAACAAAGAAATCTAGTGCATTCTATAATTGCTTCTAACAAAAGAAAAAAAAAACAAAAAACAAAAAACAAAACAAAACAAAAACTTTAAATGTAAAAGTTGAATGAAAGTGTCATGTAATTTTCATAAAGTATGGTCACATTGAAGTTGAACAAAAATGTGCATGTGTACTAAATAATATAAAAACCCTCAAAAAATAATAAGAATGGAATATTTGATATACAACAAACATTGAAAATTATTTCTGAAATATATTAATAGATCATTCAAAAGACAAAATTACATTCATGAATCATCTCCACCTAATCTCAAGATATTCTCTCAAGTAGATCAAGAATTTTATACATATTCTCAATTTAGTGTTTTTTGGAAGAGATTTTATAGAAATTTACCAAATATCTAATCAACAAATATTTATACATATCCCCAATCCTACATATTTGGAAATTTTTATCTCTTCCACAAAAACACAAAATTTCATTTCACATGGTCTTTCACCCTTAACCATTTCATCCTCACGAACATTAAATATTATTCCTTTGGCAATGCACATGCTTGTTTCTTTGCAATCATGTGTAAGATAAACCTTTGTGCATATGAAGGTAACCCTATCTTGGGAAATATTTATGGCATGATCATGATAGTGAGGTTCCCAATCTGATTCCGGCTAAATCTGATAAGATTCCAATACACCCCCTAGTGTATGCTCAAACACTATTGGATGTGGTATAGAAGCATCATGTTTTAACACCTTCTCAATTCTAACCATTATGCATCATTTATTTACCATATTTCCATGCACCTTATACCCCGGATTTGTATTGAATATGGAGCCCTCACCCACTCTCACTCCACCTTGCTAATGATTTACCTTGCCTCCAAGAGAAAGTGTAGCAGAACCATTTGCACCTGTAAAACAAAGTAAATAAGCTTAGTATTTTCTCAAACAAAACATTTAGTATACTCTCGATAATAATTAACACATGCTTCAAGACTTTGATTTACCTATGTTGGGTCTCAAACCCATGTTCTCCCATTGATGAATGTCCCCATCGTTAACATCCTCCACAATCAAATGTGGTTGAGTGACATCAATTATCAACATTGTATCATAGTCTACATTAACCCTTTCTCATGCATAAAAAGTTCCAAATTATGTAGATTCAACCCTTCCGAGCCCAATAACTTGGCCACTAATTAAGAGGTCAACACATTCTCCTTTTGTCAAATTTATTTTTTCCATTGTAATTCTTACGAATTTTGTAAAAAATCAATTGTAGTTTGTAATTAAGGCTATACCATGTAAAGTGTGATTTTATATTTTAGCCAAAACACAACTTTCAAAAAATTAATATGGATGAAATAATTTAAGATATTATGGTAACTATTTTGTATTTATTGAAACATTGTTCCCTATCATTTAGTGCTTGGTACAAAAATGTACTTTACATATGTGTGTTGTGTGTGTGAAGTCCTAACAATTAGATATCTATGTAGCATTATAGAATGATAGATATTAACTCATATCAAATCACCAAGTTCCTATTTAACTT
Source organism: Pinus taeda (assembly GCA_000404065.3). NCBI lineage: Eukaryota > Viridiplantae > Streptophyta > Pinopsida > Pinales > Pinaceae > Pinus > Pinus taeda. Next base: position 38,160 of record APFE030818115.1, on the reverse strand, counting down.
TGGAAATGACGCTTTTATTATTGATGTATGTGTACAAATAATGCTCATAAGAAAATTGTAGAACTTGTTGGAGAACTACAACATGGTCCTTCAGAACATCAAAGAATGTCCAAAATTGATGCTACTTAAGATTTTAAAAAGTCCTAAGTGAAACAAAAATTGTATATATATCTCACTTAGTAAGGATATTTGATGTATAAACTTGATATTTGGAAGTCATTCTAGAAGTTTTCTTCCAAATAAAGTTCTAGTACCATATATACTAGATAATTCTCATTTTTATTTTGAAAGTTTTGAAATTACATTTCAAAACATTAGTTCCAACGTTAGGACTTCCTACCATTACATATATGAGGAAGTACTATTTAGGATGAATACATAGGGATTTTAAACACCTCTAGGTCCCCGAAAAGTGTAAATTTGAGTTTTGTCAGATGTGTGTGTTGATGAAGGAAAAGTGACCTTATGCATCTAGAAATTAGTGAAATTGATTTTGGAAGTTCGTAGCTATTTATTAAAGAGGAAAGAAAAACAATACATGTTGCTAAAAAAATTGTGCTTGTCACTTTATAGTTGCATATTTGTGCATTGAAAGCAAAAACCCAACATACTTCAATAATATATTTATTCATAAACTCCAACATTGGACAAAGAATGTATTTTCTACATGGCATAGTCCCTATAATATGTGTTAAATTTAATTCTATCACAAACATATTGCTAGCAACAAAATTATAGAGCAAAAGAAGCCCAACACATTGTAGATTTCCTTAGAGCAAAAGAAATCCAAAACATTGTAGATTTCCTTCTAAATCAAAGACAAGCATATTGCCAATAACAACACTACAAGATGAAATAAATCTAACATGTGTAAGATTTCCTTATAGCGTAAACATAAGTAAATAAAAATATTGTAGGTTGAAACAAATCTAGTGAATTCCATATTAACTTCTAGCACAGACACAAGCTTGTTGCCAATAGCAACATTGCAATGTAAAACTAATCCAATGCATGCTAGATTTCCTTCCGGTGGAAACAAAAGAAAAACGCAAGGTGAAACAAATATAACGCATGCATTGTTCTTGTGTTTGTTCGAAAAGAAAATCTAGTGGCATGCTCGATTTGTTTTACTTTGCAATACATGTGTTTATGCTAAAAGGAAATTTAGCGCATGTTGGATTTGTTTTTCTTTGCAATGTTGGTGTTTGTGCTAGAAACAAATCTAGCACACACTATATTTGTTTTACCCTTCAATGCTTGTGTTTGTGCTTTTGCTTTACCTTGCAATTCTTTTGCATTTGCCTTACACTAGATTCCTTTTACCTTACGATCCTTCTATTTGTGATAGAAGCAAATATAACATGCGCTAGATTTATTTTACCCTACAATGCTTTTGTTTGTGCTAGAAACAAATATAATGTGTGTTGGATTTGTTTTACCATGCAATGTTTTGTTTTTTCTTTTTTTTTTACCTAACAATGCTTTTGTTTCTGTTTTTCCCTACACTAGAGTTGTTTTACCTTACAATGACCAGGTCTATGTTAGAAACAAATCTAGTGCAAGCTATATTTTTTTTACCTCACAATGTATATGTTTATGCTAGAAGGAAATTTAGTGCGTGTTAGATTTGTTTTACTTTGCAATGTTGGTGTTTGTGATAGAAATAAATATAGCATGCACTAAATTTGATTTATCTTGCAATGCTTTTGTGTTTGTGCTAGAAACAAATCTAACTCGTGTTGAGCTTTTTTTTCCTTGCAATGTATGTGTTTATGATAGAAGGAAATCTAGCATGATTTAGATTATTTACTTTGGAATGTTGTTGTTTGTGCTAGTAACAAATTTAGAACATGCTAGATTTGTGTGTTTGTGTGTTAGAATTATGTCACCTTGCAGTGTTCTTGTTTGTTCTAGAATCAAATCTAGCATGTGCTAGATTTTTTTTATCCTACAAAGCTTTATGTTTAAGTTTTTGTTTTACCCTACAATGCTTTTGTGTTTTTCCTTACACCAGATTTATTTTACCTTGTAATGTGTGTATTTGTGCTAGCAACAAATCTAGTGTGCACTAGATTTGCTTTACCCTAAAATGTTTGTTTTTGTGCTAAAAATAAATCTAGTGCAGGCTAGATTTGTTAGAATGTTTTTGTTTGTGCGTCTGTTTTACCCTGCAATGCCCTTGTGTTTTGCATTACACTATGTTTATTTTACCTTATAATGCATGTGTTTATGTTAGAAACAAACCTAACATGCCTAGATTTATTTTACCTTATAATGATTTTGTTTATGCTAAAAGGAAATCTAGTGGATGTTATATTTTTTTTACTTTGCAATGATTGTGATTGTGTTAGAAATAAATCTAGTGCACACAAGGTTTGTTTTACCTCATAGTGCTTGTTTTTGTGCTAGAAACAAATCTAACATGTGCTAGTTTTGTTTTCCTTGCAATGCTTGTTTTTGTGCTAGAAAGAAATCTAGCACACACTAGATATGTTTTACCTTGCAATGCTTGTGTTTATGCTACAAGGAAATCTAACATGAGCTAGATGGATTTTGTCTTACGATGCTTGCATTTGTGATAGAACAAATTTAACGAACACTATATTTGTTTTACCCTGCAATGTTTGTGTTTGTGCTAGAAACAAATCTAGCGGATGCTAGAGTTATTTTACCCTACAATGTTTTTTTTTGTTCTATAAACAAATCTAATCCACGTCATATTTTTTTTACCCTACAATGCTTGTGATTATTCTAAAAACAAATCTAGCATACACTAGATTTATTTTACGTTACAATGCTTGTATTTATGCTAGAAACAAATCTAGTGTGCACTAGATTTGTTTTACCCTGCAATGTTTTTGTTTGTGCTAGAAACAAATCTAGTGTGCATTAGATTTGTTTTACCCTTTAATGCTTTTGTTTGTGCTTAAAAAAATATATCGTGCGCTAGATTTGTTTTACCCTGCAATGTTTTTGTTGCAAAAATAGAATTTTGAATTAGGCATTGGTGCAACAAGTAGCTCTCCAGAGTAGGTCAGTTGATACTCTACAAAGCGGTAATAGAAACAATTCTTGTTTATTGGTCACTGCTTGCTTGTGTTCCTCTGGAAATAACACACAAAATTAAAGAAATCTGTCTAAGATACTTGTGGGCGGGGAAACAAGATCATCATCCATTTTCACTTACAACGTGGTCTTCCATAGTCATTCCCAAGCAAATGGGATGATGGGGCTTAAAAAATCTCATTTCGTTCTCTAAGGCTCTTGCTAAAAAAGGTGTCTGGAAATTGATTCAAGTTACAGTTTGTGGCCGCAAGTCATAGGAAACAAATATATTTGCCCTTGTTCAACAATGGATTGGATTCATACTCCCAAGTGATTTCCACCCTCTGGATCATTGGTTTGGAAAGCTCTTAAAGATTACGCTTCAGTCATACTACAAGCTCTGAGATGGCGAATTGGAGATGGTACAAAACTTCTTGTAGGGAAAGATCCCTGAATAGGTTGTGGGGATTCTCATATATTCTCTAATAAACTCATCCAAGATCCTTCACACTCAAAGAATCTTCTTCTTAAATTAGGCCTCTAATTATATGGGTCTGATGGGTTGCCTAACTTGGAGGCAATTTTTTGACCTACTATTGGAAGGGGCTCTAAATGAAGAATGGAACAAATGTATTGAAACTCTTAGTCATAATCTTGTATCTCTCTCAAATTCTAAAGGAACTCTAGTCTGGTCAAACACCCCCTCGAGTAGCTGCAATCCCAAGTTTGGTTATTTGTCTTTAGCCCATCAACCTCAGGCTTACCCTCCTCCCTGGTGGGTTAAAAAGATCTAGAATCAAAATATCCGCCTAAAACTAAATTATTCATGTGGTTTCTCCTTAAAAATGAAGTGCCCAGTAGATGCCCACTTTGCTTGAGAACATCCCACATCTCTTCATAAATTTCCCCTTCACTATCAGAGTATGGCTTGACATTCAGAAATATATTGGTAACTCACATCAATGGCATGGGGACTCTATGGACATGTGTAAAAAAATGGCTATAAAGAGAACATCCAAAAAACACATGAGCTCTCCCTTTGATTGTCACTTGGGGCATATGGATCGAAAGGAACAACTCCATTTTCGAAAATAAAGGACAACCCTTTCTCAGAGTCCTTCCTAATATTTCCTCCAAATGTCTTAAAATGCAAAACAAAATTCAAACATCATCCTTAAACATCTCCCTTAAATATAACATTGGATCATAAATTCTTCACTTTTATTGTTATCATAAATTATATAATGAAATATGTATGTACTAATGAAAAAGCATTGAGTTTCATTTTTCATAATCACAAACAATGAAAAAATAATCACACATAACTAGCATCTTTTTGGAAATTTTATATTTATTAAAAATCTTTAACATGTTTCCCTCCCATATCTGATAAAAAGGCGTGAAGATTTTGATATACCATCCAATAAGCCCAAGGATCGCATACCTTTTAAAACTTTGCATTACCATTATATGTTTCTCCTGGAAGATATATAATATGTTTCTTCTTTAACATATATATTATTTTTCACATTCCTTAATATTTGACAAAATACTAAAGTTGAAAAGAATATAAAACCTCATTTTTTAGAGTATTTTATGATATAGGAGATTGATTTAAGTGATGTTTTGCGTTAGGAGAGGTTAGCTTTATATAATAAAGAAACCTTAACAATTTTAAAGTCTAAATTTTGACAATTCAACATAATTTGGCTTTACATAATAATAAAAAAGAAATTAAGAATTTTTATTTCATATATCTTATTCATAACAGTTTAATGGTTTATTCATATAGTAATAAAAAATTCATATTTATAGGCAATTTGAAAATGATAATTTTAAGAGTGTTTACATCTAAAAAGTGAGGGAATAGTTTGAGATATGGTAGCACACACTATCCCATCATTGTGAGTTTTTAATACCATGAAAATGATAATTTTAAGAGTGTTTACGGCGAGGGAATAGTTTGAGATATGATATAACACAATATCCGATCATTGTGAGTTTTTAATACCATGTTTGTTAACTAGTGAGAAAAAATCACATGGAGAGAACATAGAAAAATAATTGAATGCAAAAAAAAAATAAAAAAATTCATAATAATAATAATAATAATTTGTAGGAAAAATTCATAAAACAAATGTTATATACTTGAATTTGTATTTGTAATCTAACTTTAAAAAAATAATAAATAAATAAAAATTGTAGGAAAAATTCATAAAACAAATGTTATATACTTTTAAATTTTGTGTTTGTAATCTAACTTAAAAAATAAACATACTCGTAGAGGAGCTAATTTATTTGCAGATATTTCCGTACCTAAAGCCATCACCTATATTTTATTAATTTATAAATAGATAAACAATTAACACTGTAAATTGTTACACAATTAATGCTATATAAAAAAGGTTAGTATTTTATTTATGACTTAGTATTAATGTTTTAACATGGCCTACAATGAAGCCATTATCACCTAAATCAATTTAAACTATTTGTGATTTAATATTCAATAATCCAACAAAACTACAATGAACATCTTCCACAAGCTTATCATCTTTATAACATATATTGCTTCAACTGAGATTCGAGTGTGTCAGTTTTGTTTCATAACTATGGGTTATTGCTTTGTATAATTTTATTGGTACTAACGTGACCTCGGAGAATTTTTCTAATGAGATAAGAAAACCGCTTTGATCGAAGGATGGTAACATATTCATAGAAATCATTGGAAAAAATCATTTGGGTATGAGGATTTTCAGGATTTCAATGGAAATCTAGATGTGGGATGCGATGTTACGATGTGGGTCGAAGAGATTGAGCTCTTTCTTTTGCTAGATTATGGGATTTGAATGTAGGAGTTGTTTTGTGGATGATAAAATTATGAGATTGAGGATTGTGGTCTTTGAATGAAGAAATTGCTTCTCTGGATGACAAACTTGTGCTTTTTTTATAAACAGTTGTGGCGATTCTCCTAAGTTTTTATTGATTGCTCTTTTGTGTATCATTCTTCTCATTGTCAACCCCATTATCATATCAATGTCTAGGATGGATGAGCAAGATAGGGATGGGATCAGTGAGGGCTCAATGTCTTTTCTATCATCAAAGTCTAGGTGGGTTGATGGCAGTGAAATGGAAGGGGAATTCCCAAGGTGTTTTGTCGACGATGATCAGACTTGACACAAAATGAGACGCGGGCTCATTCCGAAGACCAAGAGAGAGGATTCCTTTGATGTGGAGGCCATGGAGGTGCCTGGTGTTCACAAGGGCCATGATAAGGACCATTCATTAGGACGGATGCTCGGCTTGGCATTCCAAACACTTGGAGTGGTCTATGGTGATATGGGTACCAACCCCTTGTATGTTTTCACTAGTGTATTCATCCAAGCTCGTACCAAAGGAAAGGAAGATGTTTTGGGTGCATTAGATTTAGTGATGTACACAATAGCCCTCATCCCTTTGCCTAAATATGTGTTCCATTGTGCTCAAAGCCAATGGCAATGGTGAAGGGGGGACATTTTCCTTGTACTCTTTGATTTGCATATATGCAAAGGTCAATCTGCTCCACAACTAGAAACCATCGGATGAAAAACTTTCTAGTTTCAAGCTCAAGTCGCCCACCCCAGAACTGGAAAGATCATTAAGAATGAAAGAAAGCCTTCAGAGAAGTACAAATTGAAGACCCTACTGCTACTCTTGGTTCTCATGAGTACTTCCATGGTAATTGGGGATGACATACTTACACCTGCAATACCAGTCATGTCCGCTGTGAGTGGCCTGCAATATGAAATATCTAGCTTTACGGAAGACACAATGGTTATTGTCTCAATCATATTCCTGGTGATCTTGTTCAACATAAAATAGTTTGGTACAAACAAAGTAGGCATGACATTTGCTCCGGCACTCGTGATATGGTTTTTCTCTGTTGGTTCTATTGGACTTTACAATATTATTTCACATGATGTGATAGTTTTAAGGGCATTCAATCTGGTTTATATCTATTACTTGTTCAAGAGGAACACTATCAAAGCATGGATGTCCCTAGGAGGTTGCGTGTTTTGCATAACAGGATTTCAAACTATGTTTGCTGATTTGGGTCACTTCTCAGTAAGATCCATCCAGATAGCCTTCACATGTGTAGTATTCCCATGCCTACTATTGGCTTACATGGATCAAGTTGCATATATTATGAAGCATCCCTCTGTGGTGGAGAAGGTATTCTATGCTTCAATTCCAGATGGTTTTATCTGGCCAGTCTTCGTGATAGCTACTGTTGTTGCCATGATTGCAAGCTAGGCAATGATCTCGGCAAAAATTTCATCTATTAAAATGTCCATGGCCCTGGGATGCTTTCCTAGATTGAAAATAATTCACACATCCCGACGGTTCATGGGTCAGATCTACATTCTTGTCATAAACTGGTTCCTAATGATAATATGTGTCTTGGTATGTGATTGTTTTAGGAGCACAACCGAGATATCAAATGCATATGGCATTGCAGAGATGGAGATGATGATGGTGACTACAAGCCTAGTGACTCTTGTCATGGTTCTTATATGGGAAAAAAATATATTCCTTGCGATTGGCTTTCCTGTTCTAATTGGATCAATTGAACTGACTTATTTTTCTGCAGCTTTGATGAAAGTGGGGAAAAATGGTTGGATAAATGGTTTTTTCCACTTGTTTCCTTCTTGTGATATACATTTGGAACTATGGAAGTGTTCTAAATTATCAAAGGGAAGTGAGGAAAAAGGTGTCAATGGATTTGATGTTAGAATTAGGATCCAAACTTGGGACAATCCGAGTCCTAGGAATTGGGTTAGTTTATAATGTACTTGTTCGTGGAGTACCTGCAGTTTTTAGGAATTTTTTAAGAAGCCTTCCAGCAATACATTCGATCATCGTATTTGTTTGTATAAAGTATGTACCAGTTCCTATTGTGCCACAAGTTGTGCTTTTTCTCTTTAGCAGAATTTGTCCAAGGGACTATAACATGTTTCGATGTGTGGCTAGATATGGGTACAAAGACATTCACAAGGAACATTATGAGGCCTTTGAACAATTACTTATTGAAAGCCTTGATAATTTTCTTCGAAATGAGGCTTTAGAACTTGCCCTTGAGAATGGGAGTATCAATGTAGACTTAGACGATGAATCAGTCGATTCTAAAGGAGTAGGACCTTCAAATGGTTTCGCTGACTCCCTTAGAACACACCTGATGGAAGACTAGAGACACGCACAATATGGTGCCCCATCAAGGCATCTATCTAGAGCTAGCACATCATTCGGACTACCCACAGGTGTTATGTCTATAGATGAAGATACAAGTCTTGAGTATGATCTTTCATCTCTGTGTGAAGCTAAATAATCAGGAGTTGTATACCTTGTTGGTCACAGAGATGTCAAGGCTAGAAAGAATTCATGGTTTCTTAAGAAACTGGTTATAATCTACTTCTATGCTTTCATGAGGGAAAACTGCAGGGCGGGCTCTGCAAACCTCAGTGTACCTCACACCAATCTCTTGCAAGTTAGCATGACATATACTGTCTAACTCAAAGATTTCCATGAATCAAACATGCTAAATGTTTTTCAAGGACCAAGTCACAACATCAATACGGTGATGGATAATAAAGATTTCCTTGAAGGTGGGGAGATGAAGTGAATTTTAATGTGAAGTTAATAATCATAAGTTATGTTGTCGACCAAGATCTTCATTACTTAGTCCTTTATTTTGTTTGATAGAGAATAATAGTCATTCCTACAATTAATCACTGATATTTATGAACAGAGACACCATTGTTTTTCAATGAAGGTGATAGGTGGTATTTTATATGCCTTGTTAAGCATAATATAAGCCATGTTTTCTACATAGGAAAGTTATATTACGTTATATCCATGAAAATGAGAGGAAGATGACATTGCATGTTTCCTCGTATAGCTAACATATATTACTTCAGCTACGACATTCATTACACCATCACTCAATAAATTTGGATGCTTCTCCAGCTCATTCATTACATCATTGCTTAAGAACCTTGGATGCTTCTCCATTTTTTTTGACATCATGTATTGATTATGTTGTTGATGGAGGTTTTACACTAGGTTTTTTAACATTGAGCTTACTAGTATGAATCTTACTAGGGCTTGCACCACCGGGTTATTAGTAAGAATCTCATGAGGTTTGCACAACCATGGTTATTAGAATCAAAATAGTAGGATTTGCACTAAAAGACAATTGATAGAGCTTTCCTGCTGGGGATAAAATCACAAGTTCAACTTCTGCAATGCATAGCACCGAGGCTTTCTTCAGCAATCCACCTACGTTTGGAAAATGTAGCCTGCCTACTGGCAGTGTTCTTGATCCTCTTCCTCTGCATATTTCCCCTCACTATTCTTGTATGTCCTCTTTTGTTTTTTCCTCCAAACAAACCCTCTCAAATCGAGAAAGCAGAACAACTCACTCGATGAGAATCCAATTATTGCTTCTAATGATAACTCAATACAATACCATAAGTGATCACACAAAACCTCATTGACTCTTCATTTGTTTGGAAAAGAGCCAAGCATATACTTCTGATGAGGGTTTCCATCTCATGTATGGCTCGCAAGACGTTTCTTAGTCAATTGCGAGAAAAATTTTCTACCTGCTTGTCACATACAGTCTATCACGTGATATATTAAAATCAGGGACAATCCTTTCTCGGAGTGGACAATCCATTTGAATGCATTGATCAATGCTTTGTGCAACACTGGTAGAGTGGACCATGTAAGGAAGTATCTAATGGAGATGAAAAATTTTAAATCTTGATATACTTTGCTATAGGACATTCATTGGAGGCCTATGCAAGTTGGGTATGGTGGACGAGACAGTGAATCAACTGGAGATAACGATTAGAAAAGGTCTCTCACCCACATATGCATTGTACTCTTCACTCATGAAATCTTACTGCAAATCAAAGAAAGTTGAAGTTGTTGCCCAGATACAGAACCAAATGCTTAGAGAACATGTTGTTCCTTGAGTTATGCAAGTTTTATCTATGGCATGCATCATCTTGGGAAGGTAGGAAAAAAGATTTAGGCATCAAAATTTCTTGAGGAAGTGATAGATTGTAAATTATCTTCACATGTTAAAGTATACATAGAAGTAATGTTTGCTCTATTTCAGGCCAGTGAAGTGGAAAAAGCATTACAATTAGAAGACAAAATAATTAGGAGAGGTTGTGAAACTGACTTTTTGACATATGGCCTTTCTATAAAACAATGGTTCTCTAAGGGAAAAATTGATGAGGTATCCAAGCTTTTAGAAGGCATAAACCAAAGATATCTGGTACCAGGTATTACATTATGAACAAATTGAAATGGTCGGATTTATTGTTTTTCCAAGGAGACCACTCTTGCTTAAAGGAATGGAGAGGGCTCTGCTCGTAAGAAAGTACTGAACCAAGACCATTATCAAAAAATGTTGAACCAAGACTATTGTTAAAATGCAATGTTGCTTGGTTGCATGAAAATTTAATTGTCCAAATTTAATTTTGGACTCTTTGCTGGCAAAATTTCATATAAAGGTATGCCCTTTTGACTTATGACATAATTATTTTAATGGAAATGGAGGAAAGGAATCAATTCCGGAGAATCAACTGAAGTTAAAAAATATTAGATATCAATTATAATTCATAGGAAGGGAGGAAAATAAAGGGTATGTTTGTGCTTAGCCTAAAAAGTTTTCCTCTCATTTGAGAACTTTGCAGAAACTCAAATTTACTTCTAAATCTATAAACACAATTTTGAGTTTACATGATCTCAGTTTACAGGTAAAGATTCGATTTAAAGCAAATTTAAAACTAAGAATAAGCAAATCGAGAACTAAGAATTTGAAGCATTATTATTGTGGCAGAGCAAGGCAGCTAAAATTTGAGTGCGTGGGAACAAAGTGGGATCTGGAACATGGAAAACTCACCAAAAAAACAAATATTTTGGAAAGTGGAAAAGAGGAAAAAAAGCATCATTCCTTTGTTAATTCTCATATAGAATACAAATTAGATCCATGGTGTGAAGGAAAATGACATTTACAAGATTGTGGTTGAAATTTATTGGTGCATCTGTACTTGTGGCCCCAAATCATTTGTAGGTATCATACCTGTAATTATGGGTAAGGCCATATTTAATTTCATTTATTTGAAACTAGGTTTGTGGTTAATTCCAACCTAGGAAAACTTGATAAGTAGGTTCAATAACCTTCTTGTGTTTTATGCCCTGATTGTGTAGGCTCAATAACCCTCTTGCCGTGTGTGCCCTTGTTATGTGGGCTAATAACGCCTCTTAAGAGGATGCCTCACTTGAGTTCAACTCGAGCTCTCATTTGTCTCGTCTCATCTTGTGGTTGGAATTTTCCCACACTCTTGCATATACGTTTTAACTTTTCAGCACAATTGTACTTGGGTTTTTCTCTTTTTGGTGCACTTTTGAGAAGGCTATTTCAATATTTTGGGTGAAATTTGATTCCATACTTCTCTCATTGACCCTTGTAAATATCAATAGTCGTAGGTTATGTAACAAATTCACATGCTTTCATAACTTCCAGTGTTGTAAGTCGAAGCTGCAATAACAATTCATTGTGGCACCATCAGTTTTGGTATCAAGTTCTTCTGGATTATCTGTGATTAAATCCATTTCTGGTAATTATTTAAACCTTCTATCAACAGTTCATTTTCAGGACAAGACAATGTCAAGGAAATTAACACACCTCTCTACTGTTATTTATATTAATATTTATTCAACTACCGTTGGTTGAATGACTATCAACTTTTCCATAGAATTCATCACCTCATAACTCCTTCAGAAACCATTACATTCATCTTGTTATTAACATAAACAAACCCCCAATTTTAAGAGTTGTTATCAAGTGCTGGGAGTTATTTCCACAAATGCAACATTTTGGCAAACATTTCTTTATCCACCCAGGACACACACATTCATTTATCCATTTAAGGCATGTTCACATTCAACAACATTCCAAGAAAACTATAGTGAAAAATGGCATGTAAGCTAATGCAGCCTTGCAGGTACACACATATCTATTACTCTTTCATATTCACAAACTTAACCTATCAATTTCTCATCTTTATATTCATCGACTTTCAAACTTAATAAATAAAATCAGCTCAAGACAATGACTAAGAGTAAGACCTAAGAACTGTAATTACCACAGACACCATAAATAACATGCACAAACCAAAGAGGACCTACAAGGAATAACACTAAAACCATTGATGATGTTAATAACAAAGTTCGGGAGGATGCCATCACGTCATACCGAGAACTTCCAGATTGAAAAAACTTAATAAATAAAATCAGCCTAAGATAGTGACTAAGACTAAGACCTAAGAACTGTAATTATCATAGACACCATAAATAACAAGCACAAACCAAAGTGGGCTTACAAGGCATAACACTAAAACCATTGATGATGTTAATAACAGAGTGCAGGAGGATGCTATCGCATCATACCGAGAACCTCCAGATTGGAAAAACTTTGGGCACATGTAATGCCTTATAAACCACTGCGTCCATACACACATATTTAGGAGGAGAGTCTTAATGTGGAATCAGATCCCAACATAAGGATAAGCCACTATATGGGTGTGGAATCAGAAGTCCAACCATGGATACTTAAGATAGATCCATATGAGGTTTTAGTAGTCAACTTTGCATTCCAACTACATCACATGCTCGATGAAAGTGTGTCTACAAAGAACCCATGTTATCGACTTCTGAGGATGATGAAATCTCTCAACCCTAAAGTAGTCATAGTAGTAGAACAAGAGGTTAACACTAATACTACACCTTTCTTCCCCCAGTCCATGGAAGCATTAAACCATTACTCATCAATGTTTGAGTCTCTAGATGCTACACTTAAAAGGGATAGCAGAAATCGTATGAATGTTGAAAAAAAATGCCTTGCCTAAGACACAGTGAACATAATTTCTTGTGAGGGAGAAGAAGGATTGAGAGGTATGAAGTTACATGAAAATGGAGAGCTAGAGTGACTATGGCAGGATTTAGTGTGTTACATCTTAGTGATAATGTTAAGGACACAGTTAAATCTTTGCTCCTTAATCATACTACAATAGCTACAAGACTAAGCAAGAAGGAGGAGCTATGTATTTACTATTTTGGATGGCTAGACAAAATTCTCATTGGAACATTTGCTTGGCATTGAGAAGCAAGGACTGTAAGAATGTTCTTGTACAAGAATTTCTTACAATTTATCAATACCATTGCAGAAACTGCATGTGACTTTCATGTGTGTTAGGGAAGAGTTCATAAACCTCACACGATAACTTATTATAGGGGTAAAAGATGAAACTAATTTAAGGAAACTGTGGTTTTTACCTATCCTGTTCAACCAAGGATACTAGTGATAATTTTTCGTTTGTATTTTGCTTCCTTATCCAAGTAGATAGGAAAATGCTAAGGCTTGCTAAAATCAGTGATATGCCTGACTGCACAGTGGGTAATTGGATAGAGATAGTTACTATTTAACTTTCAGGAACTTATGCTTGACTAACTAAAACATTTTGGATTTTTTTTCTTATGAACTTGAGTACAGAGTCTCATAATCAACTAGATGAAAAATCAAGTCTATCTTTCAAATGCTTGAACCAGGACTATATCACGGAAATTACAGCAATAAAAGAAATAATTCTAGACTATAGAAGGGTAGCATAGTAGTAACATACTTGATTTTTCAAGGTGCTCCAAACAATCTCGTCCTAAAGATAGGATTCCAGGTTGTTTGCATATTTTAATTGGTGAGGTTGGATATAATTTGGGAACTTTGTTGGCTCTACTAGAGGTATCATTTTGCACCAAATCTTCGCCAGGCCTTTTTCATGGACTCACTAAAGGAGTCTCATTTTCTGCATCCTTCATATGAGTAAACCTTCAACCTGACACTGATTTTCAATACAAACTTTCAAAGAGAGCAACTGGCAGTTTGAAGCAGGTTACAAGACCTCCTTCTATAATGGACAGAGATGACCCCAAAATGTGGCAAAAATTCTCCCCTTTAGCCAACACTAAAGAAAACAAAGAGCTTCTCTCTGAAATCTCTAACGGCATGCTTGGATGGCCTAATCTGGCAAAAACTGCAAAAATGTACCATGAGTTTTCCTCTACATGGTTATATTGTGAAGGATATTGTTTCCCTCGATCGCTAACCGTTCCAATAGCCCCCACTTCCTGATCCATTAGTTTTGACTTCTCTAGACACTAAAGAGCATTAAAGATTGTATTCCATTGCACAAAGCTGAGCAGGAAGGGAAAACCCATCGTAGCATAGTATTTCATGTTGAGGTATCAAATTCTTGGTTCCATGCAAATAAAAATTGCCTGAAGATATCTACGAACCACTTGAACATTAAAAATGTTCAGTCTCAAAACTCTGAAGTAAATTTGTAAAGAATGTAGCATTAGCTTTCTTGGCTTAGTGAAATCCCTAATTTTCTATCCTATTTGTCGGTCTTAAAAATCTCACGAAAACCTATAAAGATTGTGGCATTGTGTATGCTTAGCCTCTAAAATCCCTAGATTTCTATCTTCTTCTATGTAATTTGAATAGAACACCATCAAATACTAGAATTATCAATTCCCATTCTCCAAAAACTTTGAAATGTGGGGAACTGAGACAAAAATCATTCCCAAACTCTGCCAAAGAACTTCTTCCCAAACTCTGCCAGTTTTTAAACAAAATTTTGAGCACAACCTTCTCTAGTCCATTTATAGAGAGTGTTAGTTTATGAAATCTTTCCTATAAGCCAAAATAGAGTTGAACTTTTCCATTGAAAGCTCAGAACAACTAAACCAGAAAGAACCCTTGTGAAATTGCTGCTTAAAACATTGTTTTGAGCACAACCTCTTTCATCAGGTTTAGTTTAGATAATTGGGTAGCTTATTTAATGAAATATTTCCAGAAAGTAAAAATATGGCCAAATTTTCTAATCAAGAACTCTAAATAATTTCGTCAGGACAGAGCATAGAGAATTCATGACGGCGACAAGAAAATAATGGCGCTTTGCAATTTTAGCACTCTCTTGCAGAAAAATTACCTTTTCTGAACTCGTTTTGACCGCGAAGAAACATAGATGAACTATTGGAAGCCTTCTAGAGAGAGATCTGGTGGCTCGTGGATCGATTCTGGGGAAATTTTTATGCGATTGCAACCCATGATTTTTCAAATGCGAGCTTGTGAGCTCGTTGAGAGAGGGATACGTGCAATGGCGCCAACATACCATGAGGATTTGAATCTAAAGGTGGGATAGAGTATCTATCATTCCACCATGTCATGGATGGCCATATATCTGTATTTTAGTAAAATGGATTTTCAAAGAATTTGAAATATTATACATTTTATTATTTAAGCTTAATAGTTTTTTTACTTGGAAAAATAATTGGGCACATAAAATAAAATATAGATGCCATGGACATAGAACTCCGAAACAATAATGCATTGCATGCTTTCTTGAGAAAGCTCTTTTTCTTCCTACAAAACAAAAACACAAAACCCAACACGGACATACAAAAAAAACAAGTCTTACGGCTTAAAGTTAGCTTTACCTGCAAACTAAATATTTTCCTCAATGTTTATGATTTTCCGATATCACACTAAGGCGCAGGGAAAAGAGCATACGCATGAGAAAAATCCTTCCTTTATGTTTCTGATTTGCCCAGATCGTACAGAGTCGCAGGGCAAAGAGCATACGCAGAAATGAAAGGTATAGATCTAGTAATAAAAAAGAGCTAAATAAACCGAAACCGAAATAAACAGAGAGAAATAACTGTAAACTACAGATAAACATTGCATACCTCCAGATCTTAAAAATGACGCAGCTAGGGCTACCAGAAATCTTTTCGCGTGAAACGAAAGGAGTTCCTCACTGGAACAGATGATCCTAAAATAACAGAGCAGTCCTCTCGGCTCGAAAGCAGTCAAAAATAGCAGATCTAGGAGATGGCAGTCGGATGCAGTTGTACCGGCTTCAGATTTGGATCACCAACGGACGCGACCCTCAAATAGCTTTGATACCAAGTAGGAATTTACAGGGTAAGTTCCTCAGACAGAACACCAAAGGACACCGCTCACAAACAGATCATAGATCAATACACCAGTATTTTGACGTGGTTAAAACCCTCAAAGAGGGAAACAGTCCACGGCCTGAGCCAACACGGCCACTTCAAGAAATTTATTAATAAAAGAATGAAAATTTACATAAGCTTCTCTTGAAAACGGTTAACCTACAAATGACCCTCCATGCGCTTTAAATAGAATTCATGGACCAATCGGGTGTTAAGCCACGTATCAAGTGTCGGTAATACCGAGGAGAGAATGAACTGTCGGATCACTACATATCGTGACTGTCAGATTGTAAGTTACAAATGTACATAGTAAAGAAACACACTTTACCTAACTCTATACTAGACCAAGTTATACTTAACTATTTCTATGTGTCGGAATATCCTAACAAAAGGTGGGATAGAGTGTCTATCGTTCGACCATGTGATGGATGGCCATATATCTGTATTTTAGTAAGATGGATTTTCAAAGAATTTGAAATATTATACATTTTATTATTTAAGCTTAATAGTTTTTTACTTGGAAAAATAATTGGGCACATAAAATAAAATATTGATGCCACGGACATAGAACTCCGAAACAATAATGCATCCTTCTCTAACTCTGAAACAATAATGCACCCTTCTCTAGTTGATGTGTCAGTGCTTTCTTTGAAGTATTATGAGTCCTAAGCTTCGTAGATGGATAGAACTTAAGAAGACAAAGGAATGAGCCTAAATCTAAGTGTGTGGTATAGTAATGATTTATCTCAATTTTTTAAGCCACAAAATTGATATAAATTAAGATTCTACATAAATCAATTAAGTAATTATTCATTATTAAAGTGGGCTTTTATATAAATTAATTAATTATTATTAATGTTAATTTCATTTTATAATTTTATAGTATTTCTTAATAGATTTTTGTTAAAGATAATTATTTGAGCTATTATTGTATCATGATTTTTGTTGTTTCTTTCATTATTATATTTTATTCCACTATAAACATGCTCAAAATATGTTTTCATCTTAATTTGTGGAGATTATCTACTTGCATATTCAAAAAGTTTTGATGTAGTTTTTGCCTTAAAAAATGACTATTGTGATTGTGATGGTGAGAAATTATTCTATAAACAGTGTCAAGGGTTATTTAGAATAAATGAGAAATTATTTTTGAATATATAAGACTAATCTTTGAGAGAATAGATATATATTCCCTAATTATCACATAAACAAGGGGTTAATCTTGCATTTAGTGCTTTATCTCCACGGAGTTTCGCTAAACAAAGGGAATACCTCCTCCTGTGTGACTTCGATTGTCCCTCCCTCTTACAGGATTACAAAGCATTAAGAATTGAATCTTCTTTATTTTAAAGATGTAGTCTTGTCGAATATACCAAAAACATAGTAGGATTCTTTCATTATGGACAAAATCAAGTACATGTGCTTGGGAGGTATTCATCTATGGATGGTTAACAAGTTCATTAATAACTACAAGCAAACGCTTCAAACTATGTATTTAATGATCTCTAGTGATCATCTAAAGAGTTCAAGAATCAAATCAATTCCAACCTAAGTTCTAAGTATATGGTAATCCTCTACTCTAGAGGTTCTATTATTGTAAAATTTCACAACTATGGAAGTTGTGGCAAGGTCTCGGAGGAGGGACTTTCTTTTTGGGGAAAAACTAACCTTTTTTCAAAAGATAGTTTTTTATAATTGAATCCATCTTCAATGTCCATTTCTTCAGCCCCACTCTAGATTTGAATATTGAATCTCCCCCTATTTATTTTGGGATGAGATGATCTTTCAAAAGGAAAAATAAATATATTGGGGACTTACAACAAGATACAAATCGAGCAAGGAAGGGTATACACACATGTTAGAATTTGCATTGAAGTTGACTTGAGCAAAGGTATAACAATGCATATTTAATTAAATATTGGTGATTTTAACAACCACGTCCATTAGATTAAAATAATGATACTTTATGTTTATCTATGTGCAAAGACAAAATACTTGAAAGGAACCTTCCAAACAACAAAGGTCATTATAAGAAAAATGGAAAAATAACAAGTTGATGGGTGGTATGATTGAATGAAGCATCAAAGGGAAAGAAAGAAGAGACATCCAAGTTTAGTCCTAATAAAAGACTTTATGGCCCCCTCCAAGGAGTGTGTTATTAAGAGGGACACAAACATGATCATGGAGTCTGTGTTAAAGTCTTATGGGAGAAATAGGAAACACATGAACAAGATATTATGGATTTCAAAAGAGAAATCATGTTATTCAATCCAATAGAAGCAAGGGGATTGGTGCTACTTGAGACTCCATAAGCTCTAAATCAATTGGTTGACAGCAAGAAGTCTAAAAGATAGATGCAAAGAAAGGAATATCCATCTATGTACAAATCTACAATAGATAAATTCAAAATTATAAAGTGTTTCCATATAGACAATGTTAGGTCCCTATAATACTAGTGATTCCCCCACTACTATTGTCACTGTAGCCCTTATTGGCATTATTGTGCCCCTATTGTCCCCATATTGTTATTATTGTGCCGCATAGAAGCCCACTATTGTTATTTTTGTGCCCTTATATTATTATTGTTATGTCGACATTAATTATATTGTGACCCCTTAGACTCCTATATATAGAAAGGATGTTTTGTCATTTGTATCATCCAATAATTGTTCAATTGTGTAATGTAAAGGAGGTTGCCCCCTCGAAGATGCTGATTTCTAAGTCATTGATCTATCTTTTCTATCATTTTGTGAGTTGGTTTCATAATATACAACCTATGTTTGAACCCCAGAAAGTGTAGGGCATTTGTGAGTGTTTGTGAGAGAATGTTTTTGACATCACATAATTGGTCTCCCTTCATCATCAAAGAGGCAAGTGTCCCAAAAGTCAATTTGGTTTAAGTGGATGTTAATATGATACATTGTATATTGTCTGAGGTTGTAGTACAATTGGAAAAAAGCATGTTGGCAAGCCCTTGTGTATCCAAGTGATCGGAAGTTCAATCCCCCGGACATGTCTCACCAATTGAACTTAAAAAAAATATAATACATTGTATATTGCAAAGCCATTAAGTTAACTAATGACCTTGGCTAACCCAAATATTTAATTATAATTTAAACTCAAACACAACATTAAAAATGAAACCTTCACTCTAGATCTAAGGATATAGGGGTCAACATTGGATATTGGATATGAGACAAGATGATCAAATGTATCTCTTGGACTAACATTTTTTACAAAGGAATACAATTTTTAATGCTTATATTAACATGTATGTATAATATAATAATGAAATGGTCACTCTTTAGTTCATGGAGAAAAGTGTTGGTGTGGAAGGAAATCTCGAGGGGTGTGTCACTATAGTCATAAAAATTGCATTTATTGTGGCACATGGAGAACTTGTTAATTGGGTGTAGCTTTAATAATGGAGAGGAGTGTTATCCTCCCCACCTAACTTCAATTCCTACAAATGACATATTCAATGATTAATGAGTATATTTTTGTAATAATTTTGAACCCCGTGTTAAGAAATCCCTATCCAATCCAATTTAACTTGGGTACCATCCTCAAAATGAGGAGAATACATTCATGGGTTTCCTCAAAATGTGTATTTCAAGGAAGAATGTGTACTCTGTTGATATGTTAAAAAGTTTTACGGTCTTTGTGTTTTAGTGTACCATGTCATGTTTGGCATTGAGTGTTGGGTGCATTGGAAGCCAACTCAGATACACTTGTCCTAAGGAGGGAGTTGGAATTTTAAGGTTCTCTGGTTGTAAAAGCCTCAAGGCCATTTGATGAGTTGGTGGTCATGCTTAAGGTTTTCATCCTCTTCTTTCATTGTGCTTAAGGTTGATTGGTACCTTGTTCCATGAATTATGATCAACTTTGGGTCCTCTTTCAGTAGACACTCAATCAACTTTAAAGGGACATATCTACTTCTATAGTGAAACGTCTAGAGGAATCTTTAATCCAAAACAATATGCTCTGAATGCATTAGGATTTATTGTTCAATTCATTAGGATGTTGTGGGTTGTCTCTTCCATGTCTAGTTGAATTTTTGTGTAACATACCTCTTCGACACCCCATTAAATTTCACCAACTACTAGCATATACCTCCTAGCCATAGTATTAAAAGGAAACATATTGGGTTCCTTTACTAATTTTAACTTGTAATAAATTTAGATGTAATGGTTGTCACATGCGTTCATATAAAACTACCTCATAACAAAGTTAACACAACCAATCTACCCATGCCTATATCACATCACAGAGGAGGAATCAATCAGTATTATTCAATATCCCATATTCCAATTTCCCTCCTTTGAGGATTCAATCCAACATTTCTGGAGATCAGGTCATCCATTTACTATAACTAGCTTTTCCATATAACATGTTCATATTCCTATTGTCATGGCCGAAAGTACCACTGACATATATCTTATGCAATACGAATAAATAACTAGAATGCCTCAATAGGTGCAATTCATCCTATAGCGCATAATGCATATATTAGATAACTCGAACCACAGGCTCTACCATTTCAAAACAAAATCATTCATCATACATAATCAATAATCCTTCTACCACAATTGCATGACATGTTAACATGTGTATCTTAGGGATTATGCACAATTAGTCAGAAGAGCATCATTGGACGCATAACATAAATAACCCATACCATAGTTTATACAATTGAACCTTAACCACAGTTAACAAATTTGCATAGCTGCTCAAGCACTACTATTCACTATCTTAATAGAAGACAGGTTAACACCAATTCTACATAAGATCCACATAATGGTGACCGTAATTATAATTTCATTTATGTGCATCCATAAAATCATCTCATTAACGCCACATGTAGTTCATTTAAAACTCATATCTTACAACTTATTCAGTCTTACAGAGGCGGATTGTCCCATAGGCTGTAGTATTTGAACTTATTCTTTGATACCATTTGTAACATACATCTTCGACACCCCATTAAATTTCACCAACTACTAGCAGATACCTCCTAGCCATAGTATTAAAGGCAACATATTGGGTTCTTTTACTAATTTTAGATTGTAATAAATTTAGATGTAATGGTTTTCACATGCGTTCATATACATCTACCTCATAAAAAAGCTACGCAGGTAGTTCTAGCCATGCCTACATCACATCACAAAGGAGGAATCAATCAGGATTATTCAAGATCCCACATCTGAGTTTCCCTCCTTTGAGGATTCAATCCAACATTTCTGGAGATCAGGTCATCCATTTACTGTAAATAGCTTTACCATATAACATGTTCATATTCCTATTGTCATGGCAGAAAGTACCACTGAGATATACCTTATGTAATACAAATAAATAACTAGAACGCCTCAATGGATGCAATTCATCCTATAACACATAATGCATATATTAGATAACCCGAAACATAGGATCTACTATTTCAAAACAAAATATAAGGTTCTTTCCATGGATAAACTGCCTCCAATTGATCTATGCACTGGGTATTTAATACCCTCTTTCATGATGTGGTTTCCATTAGCAGTGTCCTACTTTTATGGATGTTTTTATCCATTTTCCTAGGCTCTTCTAATAAAATCTCGCCTTTTTCTCCCGCAAGGCTTTTCCTCATAAAAGATTTCCTTTCTCTCCCACACAACTTTTATGTTTTTCTCGATGGATATTGATCTCCAATCCATCCAGCTTATCTAGAATTAAATCTAGAAGCTTTATCATGAAATAATTATCCAATGGGATTTGGCAAGAATCTCATCTCTTGGTGTCTCGCTTTTCAAGTGATTAATTTATTAATAATGTATTTACTTTTTATATTGCACATCATACCTAGCTTTTCTCAGCTTAGGTTTGCAAAGTTTGACACACAAGGGAGGGGTGTTACATTTTGGATCCCTTTCTTTCCTTAAGATCCCTCCAACTATGGGTAGAGTTATTAGATGATTGTAAGGAGGAAGCCCCTTTTGGAAAGGGACATACAATTTGAAGGTGTCTAGCTTGTTGGTTATTCCTACATCAAAAAGTTGTATTTTCATAGTCTAGGGGGTTGGGAATACATAATGCCCATCCACTTGAGCTTTATTTTATCTCGCAGACCTTCATTTAGATCTACCTAGACACATATGTAGACATAGGTGAAAATGTCTTTCAAAAGTCTTTCCCCATCTACTTTGACGAATTTTCCAATAAAATTGCCCACTTTTTCTAAGAGATTTGGATGGGTAAAGTGAATGGGAAAATTGGGGATCTTACCCATATTGGAGTAGTCATTGATGACATAGTGAGAGGATTGAAGTTGGGAAACCATGAATTCACTGGAAGACCAACTCATCCCCAAAATTATGGGACTTGGTCAAGGATTTTTTGCTTATCCTCCAGGCATTTGAAGATCACCACAAAAAAATTTGAGCAAAATATCAATTCTAGTTTATGAGTCCAATTTTGATAGATCCAGTCCGTGAGGGAAGATGATGAGGGCCAAAAAATGTTGAAACAACATATGATTTCTTGATTGAGATACTATGCAACCCTCAAATTGATGCCAACCTCTGTTAGTTCCAGGCTAGGAGTGGCCAAAGAGTGCTCAACCACAAAGCCCAAACCTGAATGATCCCTAAAATTTGAAGAGATGGGACCAGCCTTAAGGGCTTCTCGACTTGGTTGTAGAAGGAGCCTCCTCTCCCCTGGCTCCCCCTTTCAGTTCTACACCGAGGGAGATTAAAGACTCATTTTGAATGCCATAGTCACTTAGAAGGAATTCCTCTTGTAGCATCCTACCTTTGTAGATAAGCCTCGAAAGCACAACTGGAATTCTTATATGTTCCTAGAGTTTGGTAGCAAGCATGGCTACCAAGTTAGTTGTTGACATCACGATACAGATAGTCCATTGTGAGAGAGGTTTTACAAATATTATGAAAAGGGGTGGTTATGAATTTGAAAATGCTTTACTAGTTTTTTTGGGGGGGAGTGAGGGACAAATTCATGCCTACCCTCTTCATCATGGTGAAACATTTTGACAAAAATATCACAAATGGCCCAAGTGTTGCCCCACTTATCTCATTCAGGTGTTTCTTCAAACACTATGTGAGAAACCAAAGAACTTGCAGATATGGGAAGCAAATGGGCAGATTGGACAACTACATTATAGTAGCACCCATACCTCGAGCGACCAACTCAATCCAACTCCTTGGGCCATGGTCGAGATTAATGATCTTTCTAAAAATTGATTGATGAACTACCGTTTCAGGCCTTAAAAGATAATGGCCACCAATGCCCATATTCCACTACACAATATTGATGAAACTTGGTGCCACTACCAACAATCTAACCAGAGGTGGTGATACCAAACCCAGTGCTTTGAAAACTAGAAACCTCTAAGCTCCTCTCGGCTACCTCAGGGTGGCCCACATGAGATTGTGGTGCCATAGGTTCCAATGCCTTCTCCTTCTTGGCTTCCTACTTATGGTCGTCTAGGGAGCCCTTGTGATTCAAACCACCATCGATTGTGGTGCCACGAGTTCCAATGTCTTCTCCTTCTTGGCATCCTACTTATGGTCGTCTAGGAAGCCATTGTGATTCAAGCCACCACCATGCACTTACCCCTTTACCTTGACACAATTCAAACTCGGAACAACTACAAAGATGTGATTCTCGTAAAACATCGAAATCTCTTTTCATGTGAACCTAAGTCATCAACCACACTCTTTAAAAAAAAACCTTAAAGTGAATGGAACCTAGGTAGAAATATCACCATAGTCATATAATAAGTGAGATTTTCAATAATATTAAAATTTACATAAAAATTTAAATTAATTGTTCACATCAAATTTGAACAAAGAGATTATTAATTCTGCCCCACCTGTTAAAATATTTTCATGTTTTTTGAGAAGCATTTTCATCGTAAATCACATTCGAATTCCTTTGTCGACGCGTTTCGAACCAGCCAGTGTGGTTCTTTGCTAGGACAAGTTGAAGAATTAGATCTAGGCTGCATGTTAAATAGTTAGAGCAGAACATCCAATGGCTATATTTGACCAGGTAACAACTATATTGCACTGGTAGGCTAGACTAGCTAACGACTATATTTGACTGAGAAACGGCTAGTCGGACTGGACTAAGGGACATGGATAGGAGAGCATAACTATATTTAATTAAAAATTAATCAATAGGAACTAATCACATATATTTAAGTAAGATAAATAAATACTTAGTTAGTTGATTGAAAGTTATTTAAGTATCAAGTAAAAACTAGGTAATATATTAAATAAATAAATAAGTTAAAGTTACAGATCTAAATGATTATTAAATCAATAGTAAGTTAGTTTTACTATTATTAAATTAAAAAGGGGTTTATAATTTATATAATAATTAAATAGTTCATGAGAAGTTAGTTTAAAACATATGTATAAAAGGTAACATATTTAATTAACATGAATTAAAAGGTTTACATTAAATACATATAAGAGTTATATAATTAAATATTTCATATTCATTTAAAATTAAATATTTAGTTAATTAATTGTAAGTTACTTTTAATTTATATTTAATCAAAGAGGTTAATAAAAATTAAAAATCTAATTGTAATTTAGTATTATTTATATTTATCACTATAACTTAGATCTATTAATCGATCTTATTAGTAAAACTATTAAAATAAATTAACTTAAGCCTTATATAATAAGGATAACTTATTAAGGTATTTGAATAAGGGATCAAAAAAAGGGGGGGTTGTATTAAAGAAGGTTAGTGCATCATAAAAAGCAATCATCACTAATTAGGAAAAGGAAGTTATTAGTGATGGTTGATTTTTATGATGAACTAACCTTCTTTAATATAACCCCTTTTTTTATCCCTTATTCAAATACCTTAATAAGTTATCCTTATTATATAAGGCTTAAGTTAATTTATTTTAATAACTTTACTAATAAGATCGATTAATAGATATAACAACAAATAGTGGTTACGGTAATAAATATAAACAATACTAAATTACAATTAGAATTTTAATTTTTATTAACCTCTTTGATTAAATATAAATTAAAAGTAACTTACAATTAATTAACTAAATATTTAATTTTAAATGAATATGAAATATTTAATTATATAACTCTTATATGTATTTAATGTAAACCTTTTAATTCATGTTAATTAAATATGTTACCTTTTATACATATGTTTTAAACTAACTTCTCATGAACTATTTAATTATATATAATTTAAACCCCTTTTTAATTTAATAATAGTAAAACTAACTTACTATTGATTTAATAATCATTTAAATTTATAACTTTAACTTATTTATTTATTTAATATATTACCTAGTTTTTACTTGATACTTAACTAACATTCAATTAACTAACTAAATATTTATTTATCTTACTTAAATATATGTGATTAATTCCTATTGATTAATTTTTAATTAAATATAGTTATGATCCCTATCCTTGTCCCTTAGTCCAGTTCGACTAGCCGTTTCCCAGTCAAATATAGCCGTTAGCTGGTCTAGCCTACCAGTTCAATATAGCCGTTACCTAGTCAAATATAGTCGTTGGATGTTCTGCTCTGACTATTTAACATGTAGCCTAGATCTGATTCTTCAACTTTCCCTGACGATAAACCACATTGGCTGGTTCAAAACGTATCGACAAAGGAACTCGAATGTGATTTATGCTAAAAATTCTTCTCAAAAAACATGATATGGATCACAGAAGTTTAAATTCATCAAAATATTTTCAATAAGATAAAATTGCAAAAAATTAAACAAACTCATGGGCCTCTCGAATCATTACTCAACTTTAATTTAGGGACTTGGGAGCTTCATTGTTGTGGGAATTCATTCAAGCGATTCAGATCTATTCACAGCTTTGAGCTTGCCTCCTCCTCCACTATCCATGGATTTTCATTTTGCAGGATTTGGCCACAATTTCACCATTAAACCCTTGGTGTCAGGTTTTCTACAAGGTATATTTTCCTCTAATATTGAGGTTTTACTAGGCTTTTAAAGTTGGAGAGGCTACAAAGAGACCAACAATTTAGTAGGTTTAATAATAAGCCATAGTTCCCAGCGGCTAAGCTCAAGGCCTCGTATAGTTAGAGGTGTCCAGTGAAATGTGGTCCTATGGGAGGAGGGCAGTGGCAGAGGGGGTTGGTTGTAATAATAATCATAATGCCCAAATATATTCGCTAGTGGAATTTCATGGACCTGGAAATCGGTGCACGGGGCAGAAGTCCTCAAGTATGGAAGCACATCGTCGACCATAGGGTAGAAACTGGTTAACATAATTTTCATCACCAAAGCCCCTAGCCAGTGGCAGTTTCTCCAGGTGAGAAAACTTTCGAGCCCATCCACATCTGTTAGGGTTCAATATGGAGTTACATACCTTTTTGAATTTGATATCCGTTAATTTTAAGTTGTTGTTGCGTTGAATGAACTTTGTTGTCGCATTATTCAGATTGCATTTTTTGCAGATTTTGTTGAGATATTGTTGTTTTTTGTTGTTGTTGTTTTAAAGTATTCCCTCTATATTTGTTTAATTAAAATGAAAATCACCATGAAGGTGATGCACAATGCATAAATATAATAGTCTTCCATAACCAGGTCCCCTATTTCATTAAACATTGGAGACCAAAATAGATGACTTAGCGTACGCATCTGGCCTTCCTACAATCACTCAGATTTACAAAAAACTCTTTAACAAGTTTTGTCATTTGGATTCAAACATTCAACTCCAACAAACAGAAAGGTCACATTATCATTGTAGATATCCTATGGATCATTTGAATTTCTGCATCTAGATCACATGCCTTGCTTTCAATGAAAGTTTGGCATTGGTATTGTATGTAACATTTGGCTACCTATTCTTTGGAATGAAATTCTCTATAATGAGCGTTTTCCCTATAGAGATGGTTTTAGGATGAATGGAGAACAAAGCACGTAAAGGGCCACATTTCAAAGCCCAAGTTG
Organism: Pinus taeda; assembly: GCA_000404065.3. Taxonomy (NCBI): domain Eukaryota; kingdom Viridiplantae; phylum Streptophyta; class Pinopsida; order Pinales; family Pinaceae; genus Pinus; species Pinus taeda. Next base: position 11,015 of record APFE030818115.1, on the reverse strand, counting down.
AAGGAGAGATCTTGGAAGAGAGATTTGATCCCAGGATCAAGATATTTCATTTATCTTTTTTCCCATTTCTTTCATCGAAATTTGCCTCTGCATCTTGAGGATCTACTACAGGATATTGGATTGGATCTGCTGCTAGTACAACATTGTGCCTGGTCGAGTTCTCAGGGAAGGAGTGATGCAGAACGATTATGTTTCTATGAAATGCGAAATAAACATCATACACCCATGAAAACGCTGGAAATAGAGAACTGTTGAGCCATTTACACCCATGAAAACACTGGAAATAGAGAACTGCTAAGCCATTTTATTAAATCATCAAGGGAAAATACAACATTGAATGGAATGGTGCCCTTGGGCATGGGCTTGTCTCCAAGGACAAGTGTGACAAAACCCAGGTGAGAAAATGTCGATCTAAGAGTTGCCGAACTGTTGCTCTAGAACTGATCTATGTTGTTTGCTGGAACAAAAAGGTTGGAATCACTGCTTCCCATGCTTAGAAAATTATAAAACTTCAGCTCCCAGATCCTCAAAAAAAACCCACCAAAACCCAGGAAGGGTTTGGCCTAGTTTAGACTTTTGAAATTTGATCCCCAAGGAGTCCATCCTTTGTTGAAGCTGACAAACTCAACTTGTTTCAATGAAGATAGGAAATCTCTCCAAAACTGCCCCAAATCATCAGAATGAGACCCCTTATGAATTTCCTTCCTTCCCAACTGTAATTCTGGTGCTATGGCTCTCTCCCTCAAGACCCATGTGTTGCTCAGTCTGTCCCTCTGCGCTATCCTTGAAGGATGAGTTTTGAACTGCGCAATTGTTGCACTCACCTCCTCCAAAACTCCTCCCAAGTGCTGACCTCCTAAATTCCTTCAACTCTTCAGATTCCTCTGGCAATTGCTGACCCAATAAAACTCTATCCCCAACTACGTGTTCCCTTCTCTGCTGCCCCAGAAATATGCAGTGCTAGTTTGTGGTTGAATGTGATGGCTATGAATCCTCCCTGGTGCTCCTCAAAGTGCTCTGAAAATACCTTCCTAGGGTGGAACTCGTAGTCCCCTGAAGGTAAGGTTGAATCTCCCACTTGAGAGGTTCGTGGCTAAGTAACCAGTTGACTCAGCTAAGTAGCTCGAGCAAATAGTCAAGTGATTTTCGATATGTAAGAATGAATGAATCCCCAAGTGAGGAACTCTTCCTTCTAATGACTTCATCGGCCTCCCTTTTCCCCATGTGGGCCCTTCCAAAAGCCATACAATTTCCCTCCAAGGCAATTCGAATTGCCCAATGTGTTTTCCCACGTGGGTGGCCCCCACCTTCCACTAGCAAATTAATTTGACCTTCATTTCTCCTAAGTTCCTAAGTCAAAATTGCTTGGGTCCTTTTCCTTAGCAAAATTTGTACAAAATTATGGAGAGACAAAACTTGTTACAAATTCTATTGGGAAGGGACATGACAGGAACAAAACTCCCAGACTTTGATTTTTTTTCTCCCTAAGCGAAGGAACCCTTTTGGACCTGTTAATTATTCTATGTGTTATTGAAGACTTGTGTTTATTTGATAAAAGGTTGAGCTCAAGTTTAGGAATGGAAGCTTGAGACCTCTTTTTGTTTTTGTTTTTGTTTTTGGTGAGTAATTCTTCTTTTTATTATTAATGATGACAATACATATATGGTGTGTTTCAACCGAAAAATGGTGCTACTAAGGGCTACAAAACTGTTTTGGAAGAAAACCATATAAAGTCTCAAACCTTGACCTTACTACACCTAGCTAGTAAAGTGCCATATGACATGCCAAGACCAAAATCAAGGAAAGTCCAAAATTAAAGGCCCTGATCATTAGTACATCATAATAGTTTGTATCAGATCCCGATGTGAGCATTTCATCCTTTTTTCATTATGTTGGTGGCTTCTTGATGGATTGTTTTTTGGCTCAGTCTTTGGGGCACTAACTTCTCAGTGATTATTTTCTTGTTGCTTCTCACCCTTTGAAATTATCGATGGAACTTTGTTTAGCTTATCATTTGGAGGCTAGTCTAGAGCATGAGGCCACATATGGTGATTCTAGGTATAGACAATGATATGCAACCCAACAAAAGTCGCTAATGACCAGAGTTTGATTAAATAATATATTATTTCCTATTTTTCTAAGTGAATAAAAAGTTTTCAGTTCACATGAGCTGCCAAGTTGAGTGGAAGTCCACAGTTTACAATAATTAATATCCAAGGAAGGGATTCCTCTTACAGGATGGAAATGTGAAGTAAGCGACTACAGAAAGTCAATACCTATTGATAAGCAGAGTTGGGGAATTGGTACAACCAGAATATATGTTTTCACGACTCAAGCCATTTATCAAAAGTCATTTATTGTGGGGATTCCAAGGTGGATTATATGGTGGTTTTGGCTTTATAACCTTCCAAGCTTTCCATATACTATGGCCATAAAGGTACATTTAATCTTAAAATTGTCCGAGGTAATGCTCATTGATAAATGATTGAAGGTTCAGTCCCGAGTAGAAATTTTTACTATGTGAATGCAATTTCCTTCCTTTCCTTCCAGAGCACAAACAATCCACTTAGCATAGAGGGATGGGTTGGAGTGTGAGTTCTATGGATACCCAAGCCACTCCATTCCTTCCATGTGTATTAAAGGTTCCTGAATCTATGAAAAGTTGAAGACCATGCCCCCATCAAAGTTGGCACAAAGAAGCAACCAAGGGCACATACAATAAATAATAACATACATGGGAGCCAATGCTTAGCGCAGATTTGAAATCATGCTGCTAAAGTCCTGGGCTTATAAATCCATTTACCAAAATTCTTTTCTTGTATTTGGATAAGCATGTTCCATTGTTCCTCAAATGTTGCTGGAAAAGAGAAAGAAATGCCTAGGAATTTGAAAATCTGGCTTGACTTGACACAAGCCCGCCCTTGTAATTTAAGTCAATCTAGCATCTTCTGTGAGCTCTACCTTTAAGTCAATATGGCATGTCCTGTGAGCTCTACCTCTAGCAATAGGTTTTAACTCACTGAATGTTTAGAGCTTAGGGCCTTGCAGAAAATGCCTAAGTAATCCATAACACATTATTCATTGGCTCTTGTTCTAGAACATTGAGTTTTAGCACATTCACAAGCATCATTGGGTATGGTTTGTGTAGATGAATCCACCTTAATGAGACCTTGCTTGACCCTACGAGTTATCAGATAGACATTGGCCTCTATTTGGCAAATTTATCAAAAAAGGATTAACTCTAGTTTAACTTTACACCCTTTAAGAGAGAGACAAAGTTAGGTCTTGGTGAATAATATTTTAGTAGCCTTTAGAGAAGTTGACTCAAATGCAAGAGGTAGAATAAAGGGATACGCCACTATCTTGTAAGTTTTTTTTTCAAAGCTGGTTTTTTTGATGAATAAGATGTTATGACCATAATGATTGGGCCACTCCATGCCCTCACAGACTGCAATAATATTATCAATGATAAATTGCCCTTTGGTGAAACAAGTTTGCTCAGGTTTGATAATAATCATGAGAATATGCTTGATTATGAGTGTTGAGCTTTGGTAACACTATTACATGAGACATTCAATAGAGTGATAGGCTTCCAACTCATAGTCACTTTGGAATATTTAACATTGGGTTTAAACTTGATAATGCCTTTGTTTAAGTTGGTTCTCAATGATTGCTTTGTGATGGATTCTTTGTAAACCTTTGCAAAATGTCTAGATTGACAAAGTACTAGGTAGCATTATAGAATTCACATTGGAATCTGTCTAATCCCATGACTTACCATCATCATTGTTCATGTTTGAGAGGGTAGTAGCTAGCTTACCCAAAGTCAAAGACTAGACACAATATTCTTTTCACTTCATAAAGTTTGTGACACGAATCGAAGACAACGTTGCATGGACGTTCCTCATTTAGTATTTGCAATTGAAAAATCTTTGTAGGGAGAACTTAAAAGTAAATTGTTTCTCAATTTCATATTTTAAGTAAGCCTACCCTTGGTTGATTTCATAGTGGAGATTCTCTTGAAGCCTTCTTTTGAATGTGGGGCCCCTAACAAATTAAAAATCCTTTTGTAGGCCTATTTCCTGTTTTAAACCAATGGATGATGGCCCTGGAATTGTGTCCCTTTGGCACTTTGAATCTTGACAATATTCAGATGACCACCGAGTGTGGCCACCCTGACTTGAAGTGCTTCATTGAAAAGGATATTTTGGAGGCATTGTCTTATATATTCCCTTATTCTTTGATAACATTTACATTTTTGGATGGAAGCAATTTTCCCTCCCATAGGCTCTAAGGAGAGAGGTACCTCACAAGTTATATAAACATCTTTTTGCCAACCCCAATCAAAACTTATTATTTAAGGTCTTTGGACAAGTTAAACTTCAGACATGCTTTTCTGGCCCCTGAGGGTTGTAAAGCTTCTCAGGCCTGTGATAGTTAAAGTGAGTGAGAGAATAAGAAATATGTTTGTGGAAATGCCAATATTGCATGGCTATCCCAGGGAACTTGATGCAAACAAGGAAACATAACTATGTGTTTCTCTTCGTCGAGAGTTTCTCATACCACCAAGAGAATACAACTAAGGTGTTTATATGTACCGAGGATTGCTGGAAACACTTTCATCAAAGATAACTTTATTCAAAAAATAAAACAAAAAGAAGCCTAAGTTGCAGGAAACATTGGAGAAGGGTCCGTTTCCGGCCGGAAACGAAATGGAAACGAGGAAACTCATACCATATGGCCTGGAAACTTGTTTCTGGCTGTATTGGCCCATTTCTCGAGGAGGAAACGTGGCCAGTACATCCGAAAACTAGTTTCCAGGTTGTATGGTGGAGTTTCCTCTTCTAACTTGACTTTTTCTTGTTTTTTTTTTTAATTTTTTCGCTTCTAATTTTTTATTGGGCAACAAAAATATCTTCTGGATGCTTGTATATGCCTCTCAAGTTATAAAAAAGAGGATTTTTTTGAGTGGGGCAGCCTAATGTTCAAGCCTATGGCCCTAGTGTTGATATGTAGTTCATGGTAATGTTAAATTGTTAAATTTTACTTAAATTTTTAACATTACCATGAAATGAATTAGGATGTTTGAGAGTGGTTTTTCCCTCATTGGATTTCATATGGAGAAAGTAGAATTTTATGTCTCACTCAAAATCCAACAAACTTATCTATTTTTCAGGATTTCAGAATTGAGGGGATTGTAATGTTTCCATTGGATTTTGTCATGTACTAGGGTATGGAACTTGTATTTAATCAAGAGAACCAAGCCCTCTATGCAGGGG
>APFE030818113.1:0-12432 GCA_000404065.3 Pinus taeda | reverse complement strand
TTATTAAAAAATTAAAATTTTAAAATATTTTAATTGAATTTAACTTAGACAGTTGGTCAAATAATTATTATTCTCTTCAGGTTTAAGTTTTGTAAGTTTAAGTTTTGTAAGTTCACATGTTTAAGACATAATTATATAACTCTATTAAGTGAGTATATACTTTCCACAAAGAGAAATGTTGATTTCTCTTTATTTCTTTTCTTTAACAATTTTAATGCCGAAAATTTAAACCTTCTACAAAAATATGTAATATAATTGTTAAAGTTATTTAATTTAACAAATTGTTTTGTTTTCACATTCCAAATTTATATCTTTAAAAGTTGAAAAAACACAATTAATTATTTTTATTTTAATATTGACAATTTTAATAAATTATTTTGATTTTTTAAAACTAAAAATAAAATTATTTTAATTAAAGAGAAAAAGCTATATTACACCATAATTGAAAGGTAAAGGAAATTTGAATCAAGATATATATTCAAATTTGGGAGGTCAATAGGGGTTTATAGTTTCGGGTAATTGGGTTTTGGGTATTGTGGGGATGTCTGTAAAGACGATATTCTCATTGATTATTCCTTTGACACTTATGAATTTTGCTAGGTTTGGGCTGATCGACTTGGATATCTATGGAGCATATTAGATATGGGTCTAGAGGAAGAGTCTTTGAAGCATGATGGGAGCCAAGTGGTAAGAGTGTTGGCCAGCTTGCCCCAGCTTTGAACAAATGTCACAAGTTTGGCAGGTGATATGATTGAGACTTCTAACCCACACTTGTAGGCTTGAATAGGGACCCCAAAGCTCAAAGCAAGGGTAAGGGATTTGGTGGAGGAACACACATCTTTCTACCACAAAGAGGTTTTGCCAATCACTTTGGCATTTTATGAGGAGGGTTTTCGTCCAAATCTTATGGTGGATACAGACAACAGCTTGGATTTTCCTTTGGGCAATAGGTTGTAGAGTTCTTTCTTGAAGGGATTAGAGGCATCTCATGGGGAAGAGGGTTTGGCTGGTAGTATGGTTTCCAATGCTCTATTTCTCCCTAAGAATCTCCACAACCTAGAGGGTTCATCCTTTGTGTAACACTCTCCTCCCACGTCTACCCAAGTAACTAGCCATCCAGGGTAAACATGAAACGAGAGGCTAATGTGATTGGATTCGACCCCCTATGTGACCTTAAGGAAGTGGAATCAATGAAAACATCACACACAATAATCCAACATCAGCTTCAAAATCCTCGAGAGGCACGTCAGCCACTCAGACAGCCTATCTCTGGGTCCTACTGATGTTCTAGACATCTTAGGCCTTAGTTGCTCTCAAGCTATAGGCAAGGGAGCGACCAGAAACCCAAAGTTGCTCTCATATTCTTGCTTGTCAGCAACCAGAGACTAAAATTGTCAGTTTTGTGCCAGTGACCCCGAGATTTAAGCCAATTTTTCAGGCCCAGAGCCCAAGTCACTACCCAGAATGGAGTGATAGCTTAAAATCAGTAAAAGTATAGGGAAACAATGATGCAAAAGCATTAATTTGAACAAGACCTTAACCAGACCCCCACTAGCCATGACAGTCATTTCGTCAAACATATCATCAACATGTAACCTACAGGTGTAAACAACAGAATCTCCACGACCTAGAGGGTTCATCCTTTGTGTAACACTCCCCTCCCACGTCTACCCAAGTAACTAACCAACCGAGGTAAACATGAGACGAGAGGCTACTATGATTGGATTCGACCCCCTATGTGACCTTAAGGAAGTGGAATCAACGAAAACATCACACGCAGTAATCCAACATCAACTTCAAAATCCTCGAGAGGCACGTCAACCACTCAGTCAGCCTATCCCTGGGTCCTACTGATGTTTTAGACATCTTAGGCCTCAGTTGCTCTTAAGCTATAGGCAAGGGAGCGACTAGAAACCCAAAGTTGCTCTCATATGCTTGCTTGTCAACAACCAGAGACTAAAATTGTCAGTTCTGTGCTGGTGACCCCAGATTTAAGCCAATTTTTCAGGCCCAGAGCCCAGCTCACTGCCAAGAATGGATTGATAGCTTAAAATCAGTAAAAGTACAGGGAAACAATGATGCAAAAGCATTAATTTGAACAATACCTTAACCAGACCCCCACTAGCCATGACAGTAATTTCATCAAACATATCATCAACATGTAACCTACAGGTGTAAACAACAAAATTAAGTGTAGGGATCTCATACTTATCTAAGAATCACTATGAACCATTGTTCCCTCATGCCATTTGTTGTATTATCATCTATTAGGCCATAGATACATTATCCATTCATTTACAAGTAAAAACATGTTGAGAGGCATACATAGTTGTTGTCATAAAACATATATATAACCAACATAATAGGGACATAAATATCATAAGCATATCAACCATAAAATCCACATATACATCAATACATTTACACATGAAAACCAATGGAATGAATTTCTCATTAATGCATGCAATAACCAACCGAAGATGGGACTACCACGTTCCTCCCGACCATAGAATGGCCAAGCCAAATCTCTCTTCAACCATTCACCACCGTGCCATATTCCAAGCATGAATGTGGGACTCAAACCAAAAGAACCAACCAAGGCATACCAAGGCTAAACCACCTCACCCTCATCAATATAAACTGGACTTTACCATAATGTGTCTCGAATCACTAGGCCAACACAATGAACACATCATAACATGCTTTACCATGGTCTCCACCTAATCACTAGGCCAAACAAACATGGATTCCACTGGATTTCTCCACCTACATGTGAGGAATTTTCATGTCTCCTAGTCTCTCAGGCTTTTCCGTAATCCAAACCTGGATCACTAGGCCCTAAACTAAGACCCACTCTCTAGTCTTTACCGCATATCCCAAACCCAGGATTACTAGGCCCAACGGAGAGAAAACCACCTCTTGGCTTTATTATATATCCTACCATTCACCAGTAAGGATTCATAGGCCCATCAAGGTAACACAATCATGGCTTTACCACAACCCATAGTTTGGCTCAAGGATCACTAGGCCAGTGACTTTACCATGATCCACAGTCTGGTTCAGGGACTACTAGGCCATGTGCTCTATCATTCGGAGATCCACCCCACTCAGCTTTGAATCCATCCGGCAATCCAACTCAACTAAAACATGAGAACCCATCACACCATGGTTATCCAAAAATGGCAAGGCCGGGCTGAAAAACATTGTGACACTTGGAAAAACCCATGCCATGATAGAAAAGAACCATATGCAATGCCATGCATGCCAAATCTAGCAAGAAAAATACACATGCAAGTCGATACCTGCAATGAATCTTTTTGTAGCTGCTTGATCCTGTCTTTCCTTGCTTTTTGTTTACTTCCTCTTGCCTTCTTTGCGTTTCTTGCTCCAATGCCAAAGTGCTCCTAGAAAACTCTCTGTCCAAGAGTGAGAGAGAGACAGAGAGAGAGAGAGAGAGAAAGAGAGAATAATGGGAGAGCTCCAAAACTCAATTGACAAAAGGTTACCAACTGATCCTCAGAAACCTTTTATGAATGAGGCCTCTATTTTCTTCATTTTCCATTATTTTCCTTCAATTTTCTCCTCACATGCAACATGTGACCTTTCACCTTTCTTTTCTCCTAATTTCCATTAATTTCATAAATAAATGTGCCAAAAATGTCATTTGCCTTTCCAAAGCCTTAGCCATTGTATTTGCCAATTTCCTTAGACATAAACAATCAAGTGAACACCCACTAGGATGTCCTGCCCAACATTCAACTTGGAATAAGTGTCCCATCAACCGTGGTTATTATTTTTGCCTTTATTTACTTTTATTACTTGGAATTTTCACCAAGGTTGTTATAAACCCCCCCCCCCCTGGGGGAACACCATCCTCTTTGTTCAATGACACCTATAACCAACAACACTGTTGAAAATAAAACATATTGCCCGTGGAGATTTATAACACAACTTATTGAAGAATTTACAATGAATGACCTGCTCACAAGCAAAACATCATGACAACATGACCAGATAACAACCATACTGCATATTGGAGCTTTATAACACAACTCATTACGGTATTCACAATAACCACATATACACATATGCACATTTGCAAAACCAGCAAATAAAAGAATATGATGCATGCATTCGCAACAAGGGAATCTAGAGGATCACACTCCACCCTCAAAGTAATACCAGGATTCACCTCCTTCCCAGCAAGTCCATAATCCACTGCAAATTCAAATCTACATCCAATGTCCAGTGCTCCAATCCTGTGCCACTTGTCCTTTCACCGAACAGTTACCGGCTCATTGTTCTAGGGTGCACTCCCAATGTGCATCTGGTTCCATATGGCAATGCTAATGAACAAAATCAATTATTCACGACCTTCCCTTCTCTGCTACATAGTCCCTTGGGAAATCTGGTCACCCCCTTCCGTGCAATCACTCACCTTCCAAGTTCCCCCGTATCCCCTATCTCGGGTGATCCATCCCTTGGCAAGGCTTCATCGCATCGGAAGGTCAAAAAACCAAGGCATACACCTGCCTCAAAACCACCGTACCAGTCATAGCCTACTCATGGAAATCAATGGACACTATTGGGTACCAATGCCCCACAATGGCCCTACTCCTGAAGTGCTTTACCAACATACTGTTGTCTGTTCCAATTTATTTGACTATTGTTGCTAATTCTTGCAATCAATTTCAACCATCCAACTAAGCATTTTCGTGCTTCATGTACTAAGCACATAACTTCCATTAGATTCAAAATAAGTTGAAATAACTTCAAACCATACCTTATTGGTAGCTCGTCAATAAGGTATACTTGCAATCATGTTTACTTCCAGTCACAACAAGTCAAACTAGCATCTTTGACCAAATCATCATGTATAAACATATCACATTAGGTTAGCTCAAACACAACCATCATAGATTAACATCATAAATCACATGTAACCATCATAGATCATATATAATCATCATATACCATAATTATAAATCACATGCATAATAAAACTAAATAAAATGTTGATACATATCCTTTCATCAACCCTTAGCTTCTAACTTTGTCTTTCTTCTATACGCACTCCGGATCGGTTGCCACACCAGACAAACACCCAGTGCCTTCTTCTAAAACATGTGCATGTACACATAGTTTGCATCACACACATACAACTACACACATCATACAACACCATCTAATACATGCATCTACATTAATACCATATGTACCACATGTATACAATACCACATATACATTGCAACCACTTGCACAACATCTACACAACTCCTCATGTACATTGCACCACTGTACAACGTGTACACAATACGACATGTACACATTACCATGCGCACGACAGGTACGTGACACCACATGTACATAGCGCCACTGCACGACATGTACACATCACCACCTGCACACAACGCCACTTGTACAACATGTACACGACACCCTATGCACACAACACCACTTGTACAATCATGCACATAACATCATATGTACATAGCGCCACATGTATAACATGCATGCAACACCACCTATACATAACATTGCATATCCAACATGTACATAGCATCATTTGTATTATCACTCAGGTTGTTCCCAAAAGTTGTAAGAAAGGGAATACGGCCGAGGTAACCACAGACCAATCTTTTAGACACAGATTCTAGCCAATCTGCATCCATAGAGGGCTCTCTCTTTTTTATTTAACTTTGTTTTGAAAGGTATTAGGCTAGTTATGAAGTTCACGGGTTTTGTTTGATTTTTGGATGGTGAGTTTCAATAGAACACAGGTGAAAGATTAGGGTTCAGTCCATTGGGCTAATGGAGCCAATGAGACTATTTTACTGGATTCGGTTTCTTAATAGAGGATGGTTCCACAGGGCAAGGTAGTCAAACAGGGAGCAAACAAAGATTTGTATTGGATGAGGTGGGCTCAAAATGGCTGAAGGGCAGTTAAGAATCCTTCAGCATATTTAAAGAGGGAAAGGGGATGACTATTGTCAAGGAGCAGTTAAGAATTCCTTAGCAAACAATCAAGATGATAGAATTAGGAAACAGGAGCAATTAAGAGTTACACTATTTATTCTAATCCTGAAGAAAACACAGAGAATGATAATGAATGAAACACAGAGTGCAGTCAAGCAAATTCTGAATTAATCTTTATCTTTATCATTTAGATTCTGAAAACACGGGTGATATAAGGAACAAGAAAACTTTAAAACACAGATATAAAAGACTTATTGGTCCGACGTTTGATTCAAGAATCCTGTAGCAAGTCCTTTGCACCAATTATTCATCCAGTAAGCACAACAACCATTGATTCCAACAGCTTTCTATTCCAAAACTCAATGTTACAACAAAGTCTATAAATATTCACCAACCCCAAATACTTCGAATGGGGGGGTATCTATACAAAAATATCTTTACAAAATATCTCATGGAGATAATATCTAGTGATGACTCATTGTTTTTTACAAAAGATAGAGACAAATAGTCTTGATAACAAGGAAAACATAATTGATGTTGTGCTAGGATCTTCGCTTTTGTCAGATGTGCTGGCAGTTGGCTCTACGAGTCGGTCTACAGTTGTCTTCCACTGATAGTCTGTGTTGTTTTCTCCCTCTCGGTCGGATATTTCAACCCTGGTCTGATACGCTTTTATCCGTCTGACCCTCATTCATTTCTGTTCTCCGCATTATGGTAGATGGCCCAAAATTTTCATTTTACCAAAGATACCAAATATAAGTTTATAGAATTTCCAACATACTTTGCCACCACTCATGTTCTGTTAGTTTATGTCTCTGCAACTTTCTTAAAGTTTCATCAGTCTCTGTGTACCTGAAGAAATTATGCGGGATAGTGAATAGATGTTTCACCTCATGCTCAATGTAGAATAAATTTTCTAAGTTGTCGTAGAGGACTTGGCCAGATGGAAGTGCCTTTACTTCTGAAGCGCTTGTTGATGAAGTAATTTGATCAGCAACATATTTATTCAACTTGTGCGTGTAATCTACATGTCTCATCAAGCGGTTATTACTTCCTAAAGGACTTGGTAAACCTTTATTATGCAAAACTGTGAACTTTTCTGTGAAAGAGTTGATCTCCACCTGCATGTCCTGGCATCTCCTTTCCAAATTTTGCATCAGAGTTCTATTGGTTAGAACTCTCTTGATTTCCAGAATGGTGCCTTTCCTGTCTGTTATTTCCAGTGCTTGCAGTGCTTCGCTGGTCTTGGTGTTCAAAACATGTATTAGCCGGTTAGCTTGTTCAGGCATTTGTCCCAATAAAGCTCTTGTCTTTTGAATCTCCACTTGGGCTGCTCTTATCCAGTCAATCTTCTCATAAATGACTTGGATAGATCTCCACATATTACTAAGGGATTGATTGATGTTGGACCACAGAATACCTTTGATTTCTGCCAGAGGTTATCCAGAGAAAGATCCTTTTCTAATGCTCTCACCTTATTCTCTAATGTTTTAACCTCCCTTGTTTTCTCTACCACATTCATCTTGGATTTGTCATAACTTTTTTCTACCTTTGCTAATTGGTCCTTTACCAGTTTTAATTCGGACACTTGGAGCTTTAATTCTTCCATGGCCTTTATCAGTTGTTCTGTGGTCATAGTAGTACTGCTGCCTGGTGCTGCCGCTGTTGCTGATGTTCCTGTAATTATCTCTGTTGTGGATGCTGGAACAGTGGGAGGCAATGTTGTTACAAGTGTGGAGGGGGCAGTAGTGACTGCAGGGATTACTTCAGGAGGCTGGGAGGTCGACTCTCCCTGCTTTTCCTTTAGCGCCTTTTCCAGTGCCTGCTCTATATCGGGTAATCTTTTGTTGAGTTTCATGAGCAGGTGCATCATCTCCTCTTCGGATTTCTGCTGTACAACTTACGCAGTCTGTGGATGCATGGAAGGAGGGAGTTTAAGCTGCTTCCTCAGGGCAGCAATATCTTCCTCTTTCTTCTTCATCAGTGCTTTTATGCCTTTAGCATCTTTGGGATCATGTCCCAGTTCAATGATAATTTCCTCCAAAGATTTTATCCTGTTGTCCTTAGCCAGAGAATAAGCTTTCTCCAAATGTAGTTGAGAAGTCTTGTCCAAGGAGTTTTGTAATTTATGAGCTAACATTGCCTTGTCAGCCAGTGTAGAGTAGACCATCTCTTCAGTCTGTTTATGTAGCTCAATCTGGTCCATAGGATGAATATCCTTGGCCAAGACCTCCAAATTTGTCCTGATGTAATCAGCCGCTAACTGTGATTGTTGTACTTTGGGCTTAAAGTAACTCATGATCATTTTGCCCTCTTTAATGTCATAAGTTGACATTAATCTTTGCTGGTTGGTGGGGGCCATTTTAAGATACTGATTGTAAATTTGAAGCCTTAGTGGGTCATTCTTGGCCTTTATCTCTGTAAATGTCCTTTCGATATCCGAGGCCTATTTCCTTTGTGGCCTAGTGGATGAAACTTCCACACTGTGCTGCCTTTCTAGCTCCCGCCTGTGTGAGCTGGTTGATGTTTCTATCACCAGGGAAGTCTGTTGGCTGACTACCCTTTCACCTCTTAGACTGTCTATGGTTTCTTCAATAACTTCATCTTCAGATAGAGGATTTAATCTTTGCCTCTTTGCACCTGGCTGTTACGCAGGTCCACTGATAGGTGTGGGGTCTTCCCTGTCTCTCTTCTTGCTTCTTTCCTCATTTAGAGGAGTCTGTAATGCAGGAACTCCTGCTGCTTCAGTTTGGACTGGAGGAATTTGCCCCTGACTATGTTCCTTTGACATTGCTCGCTGGTCCATCATTATAGGATGCTTTGTGGTATCTACCTCTTTGCCCTTTGAAGTCCCTGTGACTGTTGTGCTGATTTTTTCTGCGGGCTGCTGAGAAGTTCCAACAGAGGATGTACCAACTTCTGATTGTTGAGGCAGTTTGAAAGATACCTATCCAAATGAGTCCGGGTCAAGGCTTTTTTCAAGATCTTTCATAGCTTTTTTCATCTTTTCTTGCTCACTAATTTCTTCTATTAATGTCCCTTCTACCCATTCATCCTGATTGGCATACTATTCAATTTCTAGGATCCTATGATGTACATAAACCGATAACCTGTTCTTTACTTTTCTGTCACTTATAAAACTATATGGGTCATATGGCACCCACCGAAAACTCTTCTTCAATCTAAGGTGTTCTTCTAATATCTTCTCAGCATCTTTCCAGGCATCTCTAGAATGGATGACATAAGGGCCTAACTGGTTCTTGATTCTCAGCTGGGCCTTCTTCTTTGCATTACAAAAATGATCTAAATTTTCCTTTATGATCTGTCTGAAATATTCTAATGCAAATAGTCTCATGGGCACATATTTGGGTAGCTTGGAAAGGGCACAGTTCACAGCCATATATTCTGATTTCAGTGTGATTCTATTACAGGTACCAGTCACCTATCTTGTACTGTTTGGAGAGCTGCAGAATCTTTTTCATGTCACCAGAGATCCTAGGAGGGGGGGCTCCTATCAGCAGAGTGGATGCTTTATGTACAAACAAGTCAATGAATTCATTATAGGCATAAGGGCACTCATAGATATTATAGAAAACTGAGGTCCAAAAGATCACAGACCTTCGATTTCCCTTTGAGTCCAACCTCCGGATGGGGAAAGAAAAGTAGTCTAAATGATGATATAGCAGAAGGTGGTATATGAAAGATGTGTACTTGAAGACTCATTCTCTATCTAGATTCAAGAATTGATCATGAATTTTATTAGCATTGAAAGTGGCATAGTCATATTTAACAGCAAGGGGTTGTCCTGGGGTAAATAGTGATAGTAGAACTAGGGTGATCTCATGAAAAAATTCACTGGTATTAAATCCCAAGATTCGGGATATCATGTCAACAATAAGTCTGCCAGTGTCAATGATCCAGGTATACAAATAGGGAGGTGGGCCTTGGGGCTGGTGGTTTGGTTTCATGAACATCTGAGCAACTTGGGTTATTTTTGCGTTGGACAATTGAGGAGCTTTTTTGAGCATATATCCCATGGACAGACGAGCAAGGGGCTCAGTGGAATGGAAGTGTACCATTTCATTAATAGACTCAACAGTTATATGAAAAAGCACAGTTTGGGATGGGGACATGATTGCTCTATTGACAGGGTCATAGTTGGCATAGCACTGATGAATGATGTCTAGGAACACATGAACTGAGGGAATGAAATACATAGGAAGTGTTATCACTTAGAACTAAAAAGAACTGATATATGTAACTTTTCATCCTAGCCCGATGACAAAGGTCAATGCTAGTCTATTCTTGTTTTAATTTTTCTTCCCTTAGAGTCTGAAGTTTTAAAGAGTTCATGAGTCAAGTTTATTCTCAGTCCCCATTGGTTCTCCTCCATCCACCACTGTTTCATAGCCACGTGTCATCTTATGTCAGTCACCGAGTCTTTTAGTAATTTCGCAGCGCATATATACTATTAAAGTGTTTTCGCAGCGCTTTTATAGTTTAGCAGTTTCGCAGCGCAATCCCGATTAGGCAATTTCGCAGCGCATCATTCAAATTTAAAACTAACTGCGCTGCGAAATCATGGATTCGTACATTTCACAGCGAATCTTTCCCGAAATGTCAAGTCCGTTAGGTGAGTCACAGGCCATGTCTTCTCATGTCAGTTCATGTACCCCTCTTATCACATTTCACCACTCATTGCCATTATCACCACCACTAGATCTGTTGATACGCACGAATCATCATTTCCAAGAAAGACCACCGTGCATAAATCTTAATGATGGTTGTAAATCTTGCATGAATGACAAATCTGCAAGATTGCAACTTGAGAGATTTAAACGACAAGATTTCAAGCTCAAATACAAAGATAATCAAGCGAGGCTGATAATCAAGCAAGGCTGAATTCAAATAGAAGTTGAATCACAATTCAAACCAGAGCTGGTAGTCATTGTTTGCAAATATTTGGAAAAATCAATGGAGAAAAAGGAGCACAGATCCGGAAAATGTCTAAGGACCGAGCCTGAAGGCCTAGATATAACACTAAGGAATAAAGAGGTGGATAAAGCATTCAAAAAAGCTGGGTGCTGGAAATTTTGCAAAAAGTTACAAGGAGGACACGCACAGGTAACCAAAGAATTTGCGCTTAACTTCACAGGCTTGAATTCAAAGGTAGCTATGATAGAATTGCAGGTCTCGCCAGAGGTGATATCTACTGTGACAGAGATCCCACGAGGACAAGAGGAATGGTTTAAAAATTTCAAATTTGACATGAATCCTTGCAAGGAGTTCTTAAAGAATGAGTTTGTAAATGCAGATTTAAGTAAGGCAGTGCCCAGGAGTTATGTCAAAGAATATTATGCTCATTTACTCACATGCATACAAAAATATCTAACTTGCGAAAGAAGGTATAACAAGGTTTACTCATACCATTTTAAGCTCCTTTTGCATTTCACAGGGAAGGTCTCCATAGACTTACCTTTCTATCTTTTTCGTATTTTGAGTAAGATGTGTGATAAGGTACAACTGAGGAAAGAGGATTGTGAAACCTCTTTGTTTCATCATGGTTTGGTTAAACTACTGGTTTTAGATGAGCTCCAAAGGGTAGACAGAGATTGGAATTCATTCATTTTTATGGCTGGCTTCAAAAGCCAGACTGGCCTCAGTCCTCTACCTGCAAGAGATTTTACAATAGCAGAGCTCCAAACAGAAGCAAGAGCTAAGAGAGTTCCAAATTCACAAGCAAGAAAACAAGTGAAGCCACTCATCATTCAAGATCCACCTCAGCAATCAACTAAGGAAAAAGCTCATGGTAAAAAGACTGTACCTGAAACAAGCACATCTGAAGTAGTCTCAAGGAGAAGAACAAGAAGTCAGATGACTAAGGAAAAAGGTAAAGCTGTAGCAGTTAAAGAGAGTCCAGTTTCCAAGGGAAGTCTAAATGATTTATTACAGGCTATTGACTTTGAGCAGTCTCTACCAGTTCAAATTGAATTGATACAGTCAGAACAAGAGAGAACCAAGAAAGCCAAAGCCTTAAAAAGGCTTAAATTTGATGAGCCAGCTGAACAATTTGTTTTTAAACCTAGAAGGCCTATGACAAGGAGATTCCAACAAGTACAGGAAGCGCTACCAAGAACAGAGGAAACAGGGGAAGGGACACAACGCCAGCAAAGGAAGAACACAGGCAAAACAATCATTACATCCAAAGAAGACAATATAGCAAACCTGAAGAGCAAATTGGAATCAGCTAAGCATGAGATTACGAAATTGAAGAAAGCTGCTAGAAGACATGCAGTCATACAAGCAAACTATTACAGAATTAAAACCCTATGGGAAGAAAATGCAGCTGTAGAAGTGGTTGATTGTAATACACAATTTCACACCTGGACAGTGCCGGCAATCAAAGAAGCCAAGTACATCAGGATGATTAATATGCAACTGAGAGCTGGGAATAAG
>APFE030818111.1:0-11345 GCA_000404065.3 Pinus taeda | reverse complement strand
TCAGTTCCAAATTGTTACAGCGGGACCATTACCTTTGCTATAGGAGCCCATAGTATCATAGTAGCAAACTTAGTGTCAACAGGCATTGTCAATAATCTAGATGATAGTTGCAAATCTAGTTGCAATCAATACACATAAGATAGTTGCAAAGCTAGATGCAGTGACACAGGTAGGGTGAATTGCCCAGTTGCAATATGCAGGTGCAGTTCTAGCCAGAAGATTCCTAGCACAGAGCTACGCAATCCAATTCCAATGTAGGAGGACAATGTAAGTTGCAAGGAGGGCACAGAGAGATTTCCCATAAGGAGATCGACACTCAAAAGGAGACTAGTTTCAGAGGGAGAAACCCTATGGAAGCTAGTACTTCAGGATCTAGGAAGATCAAACTCATTACTACAGTGGTTGCAGAAGCAGCAGCAGTGCAGAAGCAGCAACAGAGCAGTAGCAGCAGCAGCAGTATGAGTAGATCAAATTTGGCTATGATGGCAGCCATACCTCTAGGAGAGAGGTGGGGCGACTTAGAGCTGATTGCAGAGATAGAACAGTGTCCATTGAGGAGTCCACCTCATGGATCATCACCTAGCTACGAGGGCCCATAATATTCAGTAGCAGAATGGATCAGTGTCAGAGATGCAATCAAATTCCAGAGCAACAGTTGCAAACTAGTAGCAGTCAAGTGCTGGGGAGCGCAATGCGGAGTTGGCAACAGAGCAGGTGGCTCAATACAGAGTCAACAACAACGCAAATTCTTCAGTGACAGTGCAGAGGCTAGAAGCAATCAGATGCTCAGGAGACAGATGCATCATACTGAACACAATTGATTCAGTATTTAGGATGCTTCTTAGTTGTAGTAGTTGTGGTTGCAACAACAACAGATGAGATGGAGTTAATATGCAGATGTAGAGTTGGCAGTAGTACAAGATGTACAATGCAGTGTCAACAGTATCACAGATGCAGCAGTTTGGTTCAGCTACAGTCAGTGGCAGATGAATCAAAGTTAGCATTGTGGTTGATGGGCAATGATTGAGGAAACAACGCAGTGACTAAGGGAACAGTGCAGTGACTGAGGGAACAGCACAGTGACTGAGGGAGCAGCGCAGTGACTGAGGGAGCAGCGTAGTGACGGAGGGAGCAGCACTATGACTGAGGGAGAAACATAGTCATTTCCAACAAAGTTTCCTGTCAAACGTCAGCACCATTATATAGGGTGGTACAGAGACGGTGTTGTGGCAGCGAGTGCAACAGTAAAACACAGTCCTCGCTAAGAGGGAGTGTTAGTTTTTGTAGCATCGGATGTGTGCTAGTCTCGAAACATTGTAGAGAGGCTAAAACGCATGACATCTCCATAACCCAGAAATCGTTTATGGAAATTCCACCTAGAAGTGTATAAATTAGATTATTAGCCGATTTTTAAAATTTTCTAAGTCTAAACTTAGGAAATATGGTCAATTAATCAATATTAATTGAGATAAGGTGAGAATTCTCTATAAACTCACATGGATCGACAAGGAATTAATTTGGGCCCTTGATTAAGTTTTAACTTTGGTCGTTGGTGCTCCAACAGACGATTATAAGAAGAAGTCGATAGGTAGATGGAGAATACACTTGTGGGATTCGATTTGTTTGGCAATTAGAATTCCAAAGAACGGCAACATTTGCTAGAAAGCCAAAGAAGAACGCAGAAAAAGTGAGGGACAGAGACAATGAGGCTGGAGGAAGTTTTCCAGACCCAACGAGTGCATTTGCAGAGAGGCTGAAATTTCTCAAGGAAGCTGCGCAAAGGCAGCGCAGAAGATTCACTAGGCAGTTCGATCTGCTGAGGAAGGATGACGTTTTCAGTTCCAGAGGCCAAACAGAGGTTCTAGAGGGTCTGAGAAGCGTTTTCCCAACCAGCAGCAGGCAAGAAAGCTTGATTAGCAGAAAATTCGGGCAACACGTGTTGTAGGCAACTTCAACTTCACATAGAGCCTGAGCAGGCCTAGTTGGACAACTTGCTTTTCTGTAGCAATGGAGTATCGAGATTGCTCGGAGTGAGGGTAATTTCCCTCTATATATTTTTGCCAGTATTTTCTCTGCAGGATAGATAGCATTCGGCATCCATATTATTGTACTCGGAATTTCCCACTGCTGCATAATAATAAAAACCCTCAATTGCTGCACCGGTTTTCCCAAGTTGGGTTTTTTTTGGGACATTTGTCCAAAAATAACTGTCATATTTTTGTGTGCTAGATTTTCTCAGTTTCCAACGCTATTTTATTCCACAGTTTATTGGTGAAAATCACAGTGTGAATTATTTGATATTTGTCGTAGCAGATAAATTGTTAAATAAACTAACAATTAGGAAAATAATTTCCAATTGTTCTGATAGATGAAATTTTCACATTAGCAAACTCCCATATGCCATTCTCCATGAGAATCAGTGAAACCCTCACCTTTCAGGGAGTGAATTTAAATGCACCCTCCAACCTATCCTCAAACCTCAGACTAGTTGGGCTCCAAATCAGAAATGTTACTGAAAATTTTTTTTGCTAGAAATTTAGATCTGTACATTACAATTGATATGTGGCTCCCATACGAACTGTATGGCTACAACTTCTCCTTTGTCGACTTCCTACATTGTTGTCACCATTGCTCCAGCCCACCAACTCGTATGGTATCCCCCTCTAAGAGGTGACCACCTATTACTGCTCATTGTTCTACAATCTAGCATCATAATCTCTCCACTTTCTCAGCGATACTTCTAGGACTTCTTTCAATCTATGGTTTGATTGCTAGATTCCTCTACAATGCAGCTCTCCTTGTTGGAACGACTACATTTTGACCACTTTGCGGCACCAAATGGACTGAACAATCGCAACTCTCTTGTCGGCTAACAATTCTATCCCCGACCTTGCTGGATTTGACAACGACTCGTCTTTCCCTCTTGGCTTCATGATTGTTGTCTTCGACAACTGTTTTTCTTTGCCCCATACATCCCCGACAACAAATCGATGATGGCTACAGGCTTCTTTAACAACCCTCTACTTCCTTGGTTACAAAGCCTATTAGAGCTAGCCTACCTTGCAACTATCGACTACTATTTTGATTGTTAGCTCAACTAGCGACTGTATGCTACACTTGCATCCCAACTAGCCTCTACCTCTGCTACTGCCAATTCAACCTTTGTGATTACCACGTCCCTCATGGTCCCGGCTCACACCATGCTACTACCAATTCGACCTCTCTGATTACCACGTCCCTTGTGGTCTTGACTCACACCATTCTAGTAGCACATGCTAAATACATGAAGGGAGAAGTGAGAGCCCAGAGGATTCTTATAGAATCTATAAAAGGCGCTCTAATCCCATACATATCAAAGTTGGAAACAACAAAAGCTATATATGAAAAATTGGTAGAGTTGTTTTCGATAAGTATTGCGGGAGAAGTAATTTCTCTAAGGAAAGAACTCTACAAACTAAAGATATCAAAGGAAGATGGAATAGCCTCATACTTTAGGAGGATATCAGAAATCCGAGATCAACTACAAGAATTAGGGGAAGTAATGTCTGATAGTGAGATGACGACAGTGGTGTTGAATGCACTATCGGAAGAATGGGGTAACTTCACTTCAAGTTTATATGTGAAGAAAGACACTACTCCATTTCAAGATATATGGCCACTCTGTAAGATCGAAGAAACGAGACTGAAGTCAAAGCTTGATGTTGGACCAAGTGAGCAAAATCAAGCATATGTTGCTACAACAAGAAGGAAAGAAAAATTTGGAAGGTTTGATCCTCAAGAGAAAAGGAGGAACATGGATAAAGTAAGATGCTATGGATGTCAAGAACTGGGGCACTATAAAAGAGATTGCCCTAAACGTGGTAAGGACAAGAGAAATAGGGAAGAAGCACATCACCGAAGAA
Source organism: Pinus taeda (assembly GCA_000404065.3). Classification (NCBI taxonomy): domain Eukaryota; kingdom Viridiplantae; phylum Streptophyta; class Pinopsida; order Pinales; family Pinaceae; genus Pinus; species Pinus taeda. The sequence goes on along the minus strand of APFE030818111.1, from coordinate 7,443 downwards.
GTGAAAGAACTTGAGTCTAAGAAGCCGAAGAATGAAGTAAAAGATCTCTATTATGACCAAGATGATCTTCCTCACAAGAAGGTACTTTTCACTTGTAAATTATAGATAGGATAGAATACATCAACGTAGCATCATGATGGAAGTATTGGAAGTAAGAGCTCGTGACATGGGAGGAAGAAAGTATGTATGAGATAAATCTTCTTGTTTACAATAGAATAGGAAGCTCTTGGGAAACCTCAGTGATATGTATAAAAAAGAAATGAATGTCATCATAGACAAGAGTCATCGTACAGAATCTATAAAGAAAAACATTTGTCGGGTTAGAATATGAAACATCCTCAGGTCTCTCTAATGGAATTCTCATTGGAGTATTCACTAATCAAGAATTCCATCTCGTGGGATTCAAGGAATGAAGGTATGATGACATCACATGAAGCGCAAGATGAAGTTCCCTAATTCAAATGAAGCTGCTACAGAAGTCTGAATGACCGAAAGGAAGATGCGGTATGTATGCTTACACAGATTATGGTGGAAGCCATATGGTTGCAGATAATATAGATCACTATGGTCAAAGAAAAGAAAAGGAACTCCTCCTCTAAAAGTTTGCAACAAAGCATAAGTGTTACCAGATGAAGTCAACATAATATGTTCTCATATGAATCATGAGTAAACTAACTACAATCAAAGAACCAAGATTGGAAGCTCCTAGGAATAAAGTGTGAAGGGATAGGAAGAGATCGTGATGATATGCAACGAAGATAGAAGGCATTCAACATCTGAAGTCCAAGAAGATTTGACTAAAAGATCTCCTGGAAAGATGTGAAGGTTCTGATGAAAGTTGAAAAAGATAGAGACCCTTGACAATGAATATCAGTGGGAGATGTGTCAATCTACATGCAGGATGTTGATACTTAAAGGAAGATGTCATGGTAAAGGTAACCTTGATTTGATGTGTTCGTTGATTATTTTTTAACTAATATCTGGATGATCTTATGTAGGTAGACCATATAGAAGGATGTAGTGTCCTTCCAAAAAATATGGCATGAAAGCAAAATAACATGAAGCAAAGATAGATGAAAGATATGATGGATCACTTTCTGATGAGTTGAAGACATGACTAACTCATGAATAAAAATGATGAATGAACTATGCCCTATGTAGAAGTCCCCAAAGTTGAAGACTCCTTAACGAAGAAGAAATTCATGACATTAAAGGAAGGAGCTCTTCAAACAGCTGGTTGCTCTAGGATCTCCACAAGAGAAGCTGCAGAAAGCCCCTAGTTAAGAGGGAGCATGATAAAGAAGTTTCTTTTGTTTCTTACTTGGAAGAAACTTGGAAAACTTGGAGATTCCTAAGCAGGAAGCTTAGGTACATTCCTTTGTGATGGAATGAGTACATTCCTTTAATGGAATATATCCTCATGATTTGAAAAGGAGAGAAATAGACATGTTCTTCTATTCTTCACCTGGGAAGGCAGAATGGAGGATTGTGTAATCATTTGGCATATGATACTCTTTGAGGATGAGATAGGGCATCCAACAGTAAGAGTAGTCGTGGAGGACCTATCTTTTTTGAGGACTGGGGAGCCCAAGATAAGAATAGTCCTCATGGAGCATACCCAAAGAGAACCCGGGTGGGGTATGTTCCGGGAGAGACAATGATGAGTATGTTTATAAATCATTGGTCTCACCAGCATTGTGCTCTGATCATGTGGAGAGATAGAGTTGTTAGTCAAGGCCTTGCTATATGACAATGTTGGTTGGTATGATGCTATAACAAATGAGTTACAAATCCGAATTCTTCTTAAGAGATTCTTCAAATTGAGAATGTCCAAGGTACCATTATGAATACCTCCTTAGTTAAGAGGAAGTGTTGAAAAGTGAGAACCCGAGTGGGGTATGTTCCAGGAGAGACAATGATGAGTATGTCTATAAATCATTGGTCTCACCAACATTGTGCTATGATCTTGTGGAGAGATAGAGTTGTTTGTCAAGGCCTTGCTACATGACAATGTTGGTTGGTATGATGCTATAACAAATGAGTTACTAATCTGAATTCTTCTTAAGAGATTCTTCAAAATAACAAAGTCCAAGGTACCATTATGAATACCTCCTTAGTTAAGAGGGAGTGTTGAAAAGTGTAACTAGGTTCGGTCTTCATAATGACAAGTAAATATGAGTCCAGACTCCAATTGAGAGTCTTTAGGATTTATTTTTCATCTAGTCATAAAATGTAAGTCATTATAATGTAAATGAAGTCATGTTACATTTTGTTAAAGGTCAATATTTTCTATGTAAAATATCCTCCAATAACTTGTCACCAAACCTCTTCAATTTGACCTACAAATGATGAGAAAGTTGCTAGGTCAAGTCGGCCTAACTCCAGTTGTCAAGTCAGCCTAAAGGGCATCAAAGGAGGGGTATATATAGCCTAACTAGTCCTCCATGTCAAGACACGAACTTGACTCACTTGAGACAAGAAGTGTGAAAGAAGGAAGGGAAGCAGCAGTACGAAGAAGGAAGAGAAGGCAAAGTGTGAAGAAAGAAAGGGGATTCCTCTGGGTAATACGAAATTAGGTTTTCTTCTGGGCCAACAAAAAGACTTTCCTCTGGGACAACAAAATTTCTTCTGGGCAGCAGAATCTTCTAGGACAACGAAATCTTCTGGGCAGCAGAATCTTCTGGGGCAGTGCGAAGTTTGGGCAACAAAATCTTCTAAGAAGTGCGAAGTTAGGGCAGCTAGAGAAAGACCCTTCTGGGAGGTTGAACTAAAGACCTAGAGACCGAGATTCTCTAAGGAAGCTAAGGAGGAGCAATAAGAAGGTTAGAGGTCGAGTTTCTCTAGAAGAAGCCGAGGAAAGCAGTGTGAGAAAAGCAAAATGAAGAGGCAGAGTATCAAGGTTGGTGACAAGGTTCTTGGAAGGATACTAGAGTCAAGGGTCTATGTCATGGTCTTGGTACTTATCAATTGAAGATCTAAGAAAAAGAATTTTGATCGGGTTTTCCTCTCAAGAGGTGAGAGGTTTTGGCCCTGGCTAGAGAAGCCTATATGCTATGTCACTTGTCTCTTTTATTATTGCATATGGGTAATTGTCTTGATGAAAGAACACATTAATAAGCTAACAAAGAATTGAATATAAGATTAAGAAGAAAAGAGCATAACAAGCAATTATCAAGAAGATATATTGTTATTCATTGAATGCCCTATATTTCTCGACAAAAATTAGATCTCACCTCACTTGAGATCGACAACTGAGATTCATCTAATTCACTATTGCAGAGAACCTTTGCATTTCACTAAATTAAAATCACCTTATCTTATGAAAGAAATTACTGTAATTACTAAGGTATAAGGGTGTATTACGGTGGCTTCTACACACCCAAACACTTAGGCCTATGCAGAAGTACGTTCCCAAGCTATAAACATCAACAAGGAAGAGATCACTTTAGGTTAGAGGTCTTTCCCAAGCCACAAACATCAACAAGGAAGAGATCGGTCTTGGTGCATTCATGAAGGATATGCTCCACCTTTGTTTCCTCATATTGACTTTATCTGGGGCATTGTTTTTAAACCAAAAGTCATATCAACATTTTGGGATAGTCCCATGTCAAACTTTGTAACAAAAGTTTTCTTAACACGAGATATGAATCAAATTGGGCCTTTCTTCTTTTTTTAAAAGCACTGAGGCAATCCTTTAAATTTGGCCTTTCTTTCTTCTTCTTCTTTTTAAAAGCATTGAGGCAATCCTTTAAATTTGGCCTTTCTTTCTTCTTCTTCTTTTTAAAAGCATTGAGGCAATCCTTTTCCATAAGAAAATTTCCAAGAAAATTTTGATACCAATGACCAGTATGAATGGGACTACAAGCATGGCAGCTTATTTGAAAGGTTAATTCAAAATTGAACTTCGATTAAAAACAAGAATAACGCAAAAAAAAGTATAACAAGTTCAAGAAAGCCAACCTATGTGGGACAAATACCTATCTAAGCCAATCGACCCTATTTATATAGTCATAATTTTAGGGGTTTGGCCCTAAAGTGATGTTAGAAAACATAGTATAAAAAGGAGGAAGGGTTCATTTATAAAGGCATTCATGTAGGTTTGCCTACCTCTGAGTTTGAAAGGGGCACTAGATTGGCAAATCATTTATACAATACATGGCATTCTTCTTCTTCTTGATAGAAACCTTTTTTGTGGTTCCTTGTTCAAATTTTAATGTTGTTTTGGGTGTCATACTATTCACAAACTTACAATCTGTCTCACCTTCAAACAATGAAAGCATGTCCCTATAATTACACATAGAGCTCAAGGGAGTCGGTTTTAGTAGCCAGAGTAAAATTTTGGAATTCTTTTCAACACCAATATGCCACTATTTAGTGTTGTAGACCTATCATTGTGGGTTTGGAATATTTCTCTATGTCTCCAATTCAACCTTGTTTTCTAGCTAGATAAAAAAAAAAGGAAAGATTTTGTTCATGCATCACCACAATGCAAGTCATGGGCCATTAAGAAATTGGAATCACCAAAATCAACATAGTAAGGAAACCACAAGAGGATTATGGTATCACAAAAGTCAAGATATTGGGATATGTCACAGTTGATAGTCGAGGTTCAATGTTGAAAGGAACTTTCAAAAATTCAAAAGGCGTTACAAATCCTACATTATCTCAAATATAAAAAATTCAAGGCAAGGACAAAGAACTATTACAAAACAAGAGCAAATTTCAATAAGACATTGCCAAAAACAAAAATTTCCCAACAAAAAGACATCCACGAATTTATGTTGGTTTTGCTTGTATTCATAACTTTGAAAGGTCAGCCCTAATCTATTTTGAGGTCTAAGAATAAATGAAAGGTAAAGAGGGGCTTATTTGTGGTAAGCTTATGTTGAGAGCTTTTGGATAGTGGAAGCACCCATGATCCTATTTTAGTCATGGAGCAAGAGATTATTTCAAGATCATGTAGTCTAACTAATATATGAAATGGATTTTTTCAATTAATTTTTCCTTCTCAATTTTTACCATAGTCCGACAGATATTTTCAATTAAATGAGTTTTGTTTGATCTATATAATTCGAGTGCCCTAGGACTTTTTAGGGTGTTGAATCCATTTATGCATTCAACAATGTTTTTTAAACAACAAAAAATCACAATCTTGATAGTATCGTCGGATTCCGATGAAAAAGGTCATTTTATCTATAAGTTAGAATATTTCATTTCAAAATGGCCTTCCTCTTATATTGAACATCAAGGTTGCTAGAGGATGCAACAATAATACACAGTTGTAGCACCCTACACCAATAATATTTATGCTATGGAAAGCCCTTGAATTGGTCTACTAATGGTTCCAGTTTTAAATTTGTTTGTTCTAACAGCCCTACATGCATTAGCACTTGAAAGGGAGGTTAGAGATCTTGTATGAGAATGTAAAAAATGTTTCTACACTAATAAATCTGATCTACATTAGTTGCTTGTAACATTCGTTTAATCTTCTAATAGCAACTAGCATAATAAGTGATAGTCGAGACAATACTTCTTCATAATACAACAACATCAACCTATTTGAGGAGATTACATGTGTTTAAAAGACAAACGTCTAGCATACATTACCCACATATTTGAAAACCAACAGCCATTTTGTGGTATATGGTTTCATGGTACAAAGTTTATGCAAATTGCTTATGATGATTAAGGGTGTCTATATTGGCATTTGCAGTTGGCACGTTGTATTTAGTTACAGCATGATATGCTCCATTGTATTTAGTTACAACATGATATGGTCCGTCATTTATTGTATATTGTTCACTAGAAAAGAATTATTTACAAATGATCCCATGCATTCACCTGAAGATTTTCCATTTGGTGGGTTGAGTGACTTAGATATCCATGCATGTGAAGGGAAGGTTGACTTGCACATCTTCTCATGGGGTTGAGTTATGTGCATGGCATAGAGTTGTCCACAAATCTTGTCTAATTTGATTGAATAACTTTTCTAGAGGGGCACATTTGAAGATGTAGTTTTTATTAGTATTTCAGATATTTGACTTGGTTTACCATCAAACCAAGGATGCCATGATCATAAATGCAAAAACAAAGATCCATAGGAGTGGAAAACTCAAACCTCTATTGCAAAAGATAACTCACCCTCTATGTCATTGTCTCTACCTTTGTTATAGTGCTCCCGTCTTCCTTAACCTAAATTGAATTTAAATTTAAACAAATGAGATAAGTATGAAGCATCAAATGAGTTAACTAAAAAGAGGATAAAACTATATAGTAGTAAACAAGTAAATTTCTTAATACATACCTCCATTGCCATTGCCCACTACACTTTTGGAACTAAACCAAATGACTTGTTTGATTGCTTCCCTCTCACCCACAAAGCCAAAACAAAAGAATAAAAACAAGAAAAATAGAAAAGGAGAGCGCATAAGAAGAAAATATCAAACTACAAATTAGCATGGCCATGCTCACAAATGTGAAAAAAAAAACAAAAAACGAAAGGAAAATCACAACAATAATGTAAAAACAACAAAACTAATAAAAAGATAAAAAGAAAAGAGAAACAACAGATGGAGACACCAATCTGCAACCCCAAAATGCGTCGATGGCCAACTAATAATGCCCTGCACACCAAAAATATGAGTAATATTAAATACACAATGTTGAGTAACAAGAAAAATATATCAAAATATCTTATCATAATTCCTAATTAGAGACCAACAATATTACGAGTAACCTTATGCACAATTAATTAAACCTAAACCATTGAGAGGGAGGAGAACATTGTATTTGAAACTAGAAAAACCTTGTAACAAATCATAAACAAATTTTGCACAAAAAAAACTCACCTCTACCTTTGTCTTTACCTTTACACTCTACTACAATCTCTCTCTGATAAAGATATTTCAGTAGTTTAACTAATGATTCTTCACATTCCATTATCTGCATTGCATTGCACTCAATAAGACATTATGAAAAAAACTAAATACACACAAAATATTGTGAGATATTATGAATAATTTTATGCACTAGAAAGTACAACTTATGTAAAGACTATAAATCATAAACCCTAAATATATAACGAGGGATGATCGTATATAAGTAAATAGTGGATGATATATGAATATTTGCACCAAAAGTAAACTCACAGATACCTTTTATTTTGCATTTTCACTCTACCATAGTCTCCCACTCACAAATACATTTCAACACTTTAGTTAGTGATTCTCCACATTTATATTACCTGTATTACAACGTACGTGGTTAATAATTAGATAGATGACAAATAATGTAAGATGCCTTGAATTTAAGTACAAACAGATGGAACCATACATATCACCTCAATCTTCGCCTTCGCCCACTATGCTTGTGTAACCATGGGTTCACCCAATATGCTTGTGTAATCATGGGTTGTTAGGACCTGGTTTAAGTTGCCACATAATA
>APFE030818108.1:0-15694 GCA_000404065.3 Pinus taeda | reverse complement strand
TCTACGGGGTTCGGGGCAGTGCCCCGAGATTTTTTATTTTTTTTGGACCCTATATTAGGTTGGGCGAACCTGCCTATGGTTTTCGGTCCATGGTTTTGGACGCGATGGTTTTCGGTCCATGGTATTGGATGCTTCGGCATGTATAAATATGTATTGTAACATTGAAAGGAATATAATATAAAATCAAGCTCGTAGTCTCAGTTTTGAGATCCAGTGGGAAATCTCTGTGTATATGTGTTTTATGTGTTATGCTCTCGCATTTTTTATTTTTCCTGTGATTTAGAACTGGTATGCAGGTAATTTCTGTACGGGGTTAAAACCTACATGCATAAGCTCCATGTGCCTTTCATCCTGTTGTCTTTCCTGTAAGATATGATCTTGTAGATCTATCCCATAAGAGCTCATAGCTGTAATATAATTCATATGTATCCTCCAACTAAGGGAATATGTAACCTTGTTCTCTTTTCCCTTGATGCACCTAATCTCAAAATCAAACTCATTAATCATGGAAAACCATCTAGATTTCCTAACATTCAGATTTGACTGATCAAACAAGTATCTCAATCCACTAAGATCACTCATGAACACAAACCTCTTGCTAAGAAGATAGTGTCTCCACATCTTCAATGCATGGATGATTTCTGTCAACTCAAGATGATGTGTCTGATAATTCTTCTCCTACTCATTCAGTTTCCATGACACATAGCATAGTACATGTCCTTCCTGCATAAGGACTCCACCAAGTCTTCTCTTGCAATCATTTGTACATACCACAAACTCTTTGTCAGATTTGCAATCTTTAAGACTTAAGCATTTTTAAACAATTGTTTCAACTCCTAAAAACATTATGTACATTATTTTTTCCATTCAAATTTCTTACCTTTCCTTTGCAATGATGTAATAGGATAAGAAATTTGTAAGAAGTTCTTGATGAACCTCCTATATTAACCTGCTAACCCCATAAATTATCTTACCTCATCCACGTTTTTAGGAGCTTCCCATTCCATGATAGCCCTTATCTTTTCCGGGTCCATTACTATGCCTTCCTTGGATACCACATGCCCCAAGTAATGTATCTTTGTCTAAAAGAAAATGCATTTACTAAGCTTAGCATACAACTGATGCTTTTTCATTGTTTCTGCTAAGTCAGAAGAATTTCCACCACCACGCTGCTCATTTGATCCATAAGGATCATTTCGTGAACTCGAATATACCATCTTTCTAGTCATATTTGATCTCTCTCCTACAAGTATACCATGTCAGCTAAACCAAAACATAACCATATTGTACACCACGGGCCAGTTCATTAAAGGGTCAAGTTTGTAAGTCATTTTTGAAGCATCTCAATCTTTTATTCAACTTTTATATCAAATGATGATGGGATATACCAATATTCATATCATTCCATACGTTATTCTTTCTTTAGGGCATCTTGGAACATTTTTATTTCATGTATTCAAAGAGTATCCCTTATATTTTATGGAAGGCATGCTATGGGCGGTTCTATGAGAAAGTCCTTATTGATTATATATGGGATATGGTTAAGAATATATATAAACCTCTCGTTGTATTCCAGCATAAGTTCAAAAAGGAATCTAATTAGTGCCTTTTAGTTTTTTTCCTATTAGATGTTTCACATATTGAGTTTTAGGAATGATAAAAAGATTGTCCTTCACTTCCATTTTGGTTTTCGTTTTTGTTTAATTATCCTTAAAATTCATAAATCATGTTAACATTATTTTCTTTAATTCTCAAACACACTTTGAAATTTTCTTTTCTTTGTTTGTGGTATATCCATCACAACCCAATTTTCCTAAGATATTAACCAATGCTTTTTAATATCTTCATCACCCTCGTAGAGGAGTAGATGGTAGTGCAACATTTGTTTAAGGAAGAGGGTTTTTTTACTATATTCTAGTAGGTGTAGCTAGTAATAGGATAGTCAATGGTTTCTTAGTGTTTATTCGATCAACTTTGGTTGATTTACTACAAATTCTATTTCATCGATTTAACAATTTTGATCTTTATAGTATGTAAAATGTCTTGTTTTTGGTTGCATCACTTTGTTGCAATTTTACAAAAAATTAAGGTGTCCTCAAATAATAAGGGGTACAATTGTAATATATTTTTGTGGAGTAGTTGTTGTTATCTCCTTCAATATTTAACCAACTTTTTTTTTTTTTCGATATTCCAAGCAACGACATATCTCTCACATTTACATGGTTGTATAGTTGATACCACTATGAATATTGTCAAGAACATACTTATAAATGTTCCCAAAAGAATTCTTGAACATGAGGAATTAATATACAATACGTTATACAATTCATATGGTATATCTTCTCTAATAATTATGGTTTCTATACCAAATAAATTTCACCAGAATATAAAGTTTGTTTGGCATGGAATTCGCTTACAATATGGAAGTATTTAATTTATAATTTGGTTGATGACATCAAAACCTTGTATTTTCTCAATATCCCATTCTTTGTAATATATATATGTTGAGAGAAACCGTAAGGAGTCTTGGAATCTTAATTCAGGAATTCAAATGATAGATATCTTCTTCACAGGTCTCGTCTATGACTCATATGAAATGGTAACAACTCTAAAGGACATATGAACAGTGACCCTAAGAAACCAAATATTAGTAATCTTAGGGTTGGTAGTCGGCGATATTTTTGACATATTATAGTGATCATCAAGAAAGTGAGAATGCAGTCTATGACATTGTCATCATGACAGTGACATAGGCAAACAATCCTATGCATGCAATATGCTCTTTAATGTAGTAATCCATATGTACATTTGTGACTAGGAACAACTATGTCTCTACATGATGATAATAACAATGTACTTATCCTTATTATAGTGACCTCATTGCAACAGGGATCTTGATGTATCAATTTGACACAAATTCTTATATAGTCCATGAAAATTGAGATTAACCATTTATTTATTGATGGAAATATGTGCAATACTAGATTTTTTTGAAACAATGTATATTATTGTAAACAAAACCTATAAATCGTCAATTTTATTCCTTTAATATTTCTTCATTTGTGGCATAATTTCCCCCTTCCTCATGCTAAAATAATTAATCAACCTATGTTCACTCACAAGCCCTAGTTTTCCCTTTCATCGTGTGTGAGTGGCCTCACTCACCATGGAACAATTCTCTATATTGAGACTAATCTTGGCACTTCATGGTATGGTTTATCATCTCCTCTCATGCTTTATCCCAATAATACTTGAATCTCATAATATTTCTCTAAGGTTCTATTCAAATTTTAACAATTTATAAGGTTTGTAGCCTTCCACTATTTGCAGGGATCTCTAGCTTCAAGTGGTACACTATGTCTAAGTTAATTAGTATAGGTTTAATGAAGGAAGGTAAGTTATTGTCCTCAATCCATATTCAGAAGATATTGCAAACATTTTGTAATAGATCTTACCTTCTAATCTATATAAAAATGCAAAATATTCCCAAGAAATAACACATGAGATTGTTATAATAAAAATATCGTTTATTAAGATCTTCAGAAAATCCTTGAGGTAGGGTAACACAATATAATTACTCCTTAAGGAATATGCTAAGCAGATTCCCTTGAGAATCTATCTAGGTTGTGAATTAAAAGCAATAAAATAAAAAGTCAACAGTTCTTCATCAACCTTAAGTTGAAATAGGAAGCTTTTCTCTAATAAGCACAACCATATCAATTAGATGACTTGTAAATGTCGATAAGCATCAATCTATAATAAGAATCAAAACACTTACTTCATCATACATCTCAAGTTGCTAAAATTTAAAAAACGTAAACATTAACTAAATTATAACATTATTATTATTATTATTATTATTAGATAATAAGATTCTTAACTATGGAAATTTACCCCATTTTATCATAGAAATTATGTAAATAGGATTTGTTACATTACCTTGGGAAACTATCATGGCCTATCAATAGAATACCACATGCCCAAGAAAACCAACTCAGTTCCATATGACACTTTGTTCACATGACATTTTTATATCTATGTATACTACTATTGTAAAATACTAATGGAGATTAAATCACTACTATCCACCTAATATTTATTGAAAATTAAATTAATATTATAGAAGCCATATTTTAAAATAGACATGTCTATCAACATAATTAGGTGGATGGTATTGATTTGACTTCTACAAAATATTTTAGAATATTCTTAGTATTAGTGACAAATTAAAAGTTAATATATATTTTAAAAGTAGTTATGCTCTTTATGTCATTTTCGTTAAATTTATTAGCTAAAAAAAGATGTCATATGGATATGTATCATGTGAACATGATTTATGGTTTCTTTGGCATGTAGTATTACGAAGCCATTGTATTGTCCAATGGTATCGTAACAAAACCTATTTACAGATTAAGAATATCTATTGAAAAATGGAGATGGATCTTCGTGGTTAAGAATCTTCATATATTTATTGCATGGTTTCTAAATAATAATATTAATAATTATATTTAATTATAATTATTTGAAATGTATATATGTTTATTCATATATTAATTTTTTATAATTAATATTAATAAATGTTTTAAAAAAAATTAATTTAATTAATTATTATAATTTTTGTATCTTGGAAATATGAAGTGTATTATAAGATAATTATGTCGAAGGCATTTCTCTCTACGGGGTTGGGATGAGGAGACATTGCTCACCCTGACCAATCCCCGCGCTCTAATTTCGTCCCCCTCCATCTAATATAAATATGACACGTGGCTATAACCTGCCACATTTAAACGGGTCGTCGTCACCCACTTATGCCATTTATCGCTTATTCCACCATTCTATCGCTAACATTCATCCAAGGGTTAACACACTGTAAGTAGGGCCCCTCTCTGTGTCTCTAGTTATTTGACCGATGGGAATGAATTTTCTTGATATTTGATTGCATCTGATGGCACTAGATGGTAGGTAGGTTCAACGGATTGTCTCACGGCCAGAAAAATAATTAGACTGTGATCGAGTCGCTAGGAAGAACAAGGTCGCAGGGCTCTAGCAAAGCGAAGTGCCAGTAGCAGAGGAAGGAAACAACGAGTATCTAGGTTATAAAGCACTCAAAGGAAACAACGAGTATCTACATTATAAAGGAATGGTAGCTGGAAACCCAACCCAATATCAAGGAAATCCCAAACCTCTGGTAGCATCAGTCCATCAAAGTTTACTTTGCCAATTTTAACTCAACATCCAAAAGTTTGACACCCTACTTGACTCTGAAATCCGGATTAAAGGTGCCATAAATGTTAGACGACTGACCCTGGTTTTTCGATGGAGTGTTTGAACTCGCAAACATTCGTCTGAGGGGTGAAGAAAGAAATTTACTACTTGATGGAAAGGAAATTACAACTACTGGAAATGGTAAGTGCCTGACTTGACATTTTTTTTTACAATGGAAGAAGTGGAAGCAGTAAATGTTGATGGTGACTTGTGAAGGTTATTTTCTTGGAAATATGTGGAATTTGAATGGTTATTCAATAGTTTTTAATCACATATTTTCTCCTGAGCTTTTCACTTTACTGATTTTTAGCAAATTGTTATGATTCAAAAAAGGAAACACGAGAATGTTATTTATTTATGAATGCATTAACACTATGTTGCAGGAAATAAAGGTGAAGATTTATTTATTTTATGAATTTGAGGACGTTTAGAAATCAAGATCCCATCTTTGCTAACTCTAGGATTGCTCGTAAAACTACAAAAGTAAAGGAAAACATCAAAGTCTATATATTCAAGAATTTCATATGCCAAGAGCCCTTGGCCTTGCTTTCAAACAAAAATTCCGTCATAGTCCTCATATAATTTATTTTTGTATCTCTTTAAGTTGAAGATTGGGCAAACATGACGTTTCCTTTGGGGAATGTTGTGGGAGAATGGAAAAATGAATGGTTCTATATATGAATCAGATTTGAAGTAAACTAGGTTGGGAACGTCAACGGAAACAAAATATCAAGTACCTCAAAACTTGAGAAGAGGAGTTTAAATAAGTTGATATATTGGCCTTTTAGCGTATCACATTTTAAGTCAACCTACCAGAGATCTAAGGAAAAATATTCAAAATATTTGGGTCAATTTGATGACAAAAGGGAGAATCACTTCCCAATTCCATCTTGTAGCTCTACCAATTTTCAATAATTCCTGTGGAAACAATGAAAGAATGTTGTACTTTCTATCGTTGGATGCTTTGGTATTTTGGCGCTCTCTGCCCTACTGGTTCATTGTGCAACACAGAGAATGCGTTTCACATTTGCAACGCCTTTGATGTTGACTATTGGTCTCTCTTTTTCACTTTTCTTTCACCTTATTATCTATTATGAGACTTTCAAACTGCTTGCAGATATATTTCATCTATGTTTTTCTTTCTCACTTCACTTTCATGGGTTTTTGATAATTCCTTTTGTAAAATTGGTGCTCCATGGAACAGTTCATTTCAATAAGATCTATAGTATATCGATCTTCTCATGGTTATTAGCCCTCCATGTTTCCTATCTCATGCCTTGTTTTTTGCTTGGAAGAACTATTGTTCCTTTTTTGCGCTGCCATCATTTAGTTTTAGAATACTAGCAATTCACTCTTGTATGACACCATATATTCTTTCCGTACAACCATTGTATACTTCAGGGATCACCTTGATTATTAATTTTTCTATTTTCTTCACTCGATATTGTTGGATATGTTCATATAATCAATTATACTTGACCATCAAGGCACTTGAAAAAGTACTTTGTGAAAGCAGAGTAAAGGAGGGAACTATTTGCACTCTAGAAAAAATTTCAAAATAAGTCTGAATACACAGAAAAAATAAACCAGATGTGATAGTTCATTAGCGTCATTTTCCATTAAATACGGGGTAATAATTGTGGAAATGGTCTCTTTTCAATCTATTCTAATAAGAATTGACACTCTAATTGAATGTGTCAATCATATCTTTTTCTCTTAATAAGGTTGTTTCTTTCCATAATAAAGATCTATTTTTTTCTGGTGAAGGATAGGATGTTTAAGATTGTGTGCATTTATTGCAATCCCCTTCAATTTTGTTGTCCTTGGTATTGGCCATATGCTAGCAAGATACCTCTCATATGAACAACAATAAATTGTCAGAATGATGGATGAATCATCTTCTTTAATGATCTGTATATTAAATGATGTTCTTGACATGGGTTGGTTTTTTCTTTTCGAGAGCTCTAAGTCATGTTTGAAATCTTTCGAGAATGTCAATAAAGAAATTATTTTGTTAGTGTCTAGGTAAACTAGTGGAAATGTTTAGATACTAGCTATCTTCTATAGTTTCTAAATTTTTAGTTGAGTTTGACTCTATTTTCACATATCTAGGGTTACCCTTGTTATAGCAGTATTTTTAAATTGCAAATTATTTTGCAACGGTTCCCGATAGTTACACATTTTAGACATCATTTTCTCCACTGTTAACATGTTTATGTTGTCTTCTTCTTTTTAATTAAACATACTAAAGTGTACATGCCTTAAAACATGGAAGGTAAAATTCAAGCTGGGAAGATTCAACTTCAAAAGCAACCTTTTAACGTGGGAGAACTTGTTAGTTCTTTAATATGGGATTTTAGGTATACTCTTGAAAGGGGTTGCATTCTCATTATGTGTTGATGAGGTAAAACCAAAGATATTTTCTCATCATGATCTATTTGGAGATAAGAATTTTGTACACCAGGAATGATGATGTTGAATGATGACTATTCCTTGCTTGTATTCTCTTTAGTTATTGAGTTTTCTAGGTTGTGTAGTTAAATAACCATTTTTTGTGCACGTGTGATAGTCTATCAAGTGAAACTATTTAGATATATATGTCCAACATTAAAAAGAAAAGGTTGTCTCTTGAGATATGAAACATGCCCATTGATTATGCTATGTAAATTTACTCTTATCTGTAGCCTACTTCGGTACAAACCCTCCTGAAACTTGTTTGAGGAATATGATTTCAAACAAGTATATCACTTCCTACTACAATGTAAAACAAACTTTATAATATATATGTTCTCCATATGATTTGAATGTTTCTTACTAGACAAAAATTCATTAGAGAAATATTGAGGGCAAAATAGTTGAGTTGTCAACTAGGTCTTCATGAGCTCTTCATTTCTATGCTTATGAGGATGAATTGTTGTAGTGATGTGATGGATTGATGACGGTGCTATAGTATTTTGTAGATATATTGCACGACTGTTAGAGATGTTACAACTTGTTCAGATGTTTGTTGCAGAGTGGACGACTTGTTGGCACTCTTTCTAAAGTTATCTTTTGGCCCAACTTGGCAGTGAAACTTGAGAGACATGTATGATCAACTTGAAGATGTGTCAATAGGGTAACTGAGAGGTTTCAGATCTTGTACAGATATGATAGAAGGTGATCCAACTAGTGGCAGAGGCTCTGAGCTGAAGGCATGATGTTTTCCCTCATCCCTGGCCATAGTTGCTAGGAGCTAAGCCTGTAACGGAAAGGCTATAGTAGTTGGAATACATGTCCATGGGAGAACCGATAGGTATCAGTTGCATGGAGATATTGTCATGCGTGCGATTGAGGGAATTCATGGGATTTTCTCATCATTCCTCGTGTTGCTCGAAAGGAAATTAGCTTGGAAATTCCTAGATGTTTCCATAATTGTTTGAAAAGGTCGGACACTGTTTGAAAATATCCTCCAATTATGTGAATGCATTTAGTGCACAATTAGTGGGCTTAGTGGATTGATCTGGTCCAATTTGTGAACCTTTGATCCCATCCCCAAGCTCAATTTTTCCCTACAAGTTTTATGTTCTTGTCTTGTGGGATTTGTGGTAGTTGGTAGTGAGTATGAGTGAGTAAGATAAGGTTCCATAGATTTTTAATTCTTTAGACCCTTTGGAGAGTGTAGATGCTTCATTCTATGAGTATTATTTGCTGCATAATGAGCATATCTGAAGCATGATTCATAATAGATCAAAATTGAACTTGTTGGAGTATATTTGTTTGAGGAATATATTTTATATGCTGCTGGAATATATGTTGATGATCCTCTCACACTTGTCTTGTAGGAGTTGTTGATGCATTTGGAACATAACCATAGTGTCTAATGTTGCTAACTGTAGTATGAAACATTTCATTGTTGTGAGGATTTGATTGTATTCATGTTTGATGCAAGCATAATTTTTCTATTGGAGAGCATATGTTTTGTGGAGCTTATTATTTTTATTTGATGATGATATCTTTCGGCTAAGAGAATGTATGTAGAGTAGACATCTTATTGAGCAGGGTGCATTGGATCCTGTTTAAAATAGATGAAACGAGGTCCACATAGTGGTGAGGAGAAGTGACTTCATGGAGGTGGAGTAGTGATATTGAAGCTTCATTGAAAGGAATCGTTTCTCAATCTAATGGTAGTTGGATAGTCCAATCGAGGTTGGATGAGGATTGATTTATCATGGTAGCTTTCAGTGGATGGTAGTTTGTATATCCATAGAGAACATAGTATTCCAATTTAACCAATACTATCAACTCTTCTATCCAATCGTTGTTGGTATGTCGACTCTCCTAGCTATGTAAAAGAAGAATTGCTTGACTAATATAAATTCAAAGATGAGGAGCAGTAGCAAGGGTGGTTTTTCTCCCACAGGGGTTTCCACCAGAAATATTGTGTCCAATTAGTGATTGATGTGATGTACTTATGATTTTTAGTTATGTTTAAGTCATGCACATGTTATTATGTTTATCATCTTTTGTTTAACATATATGTGAATCAGTAATTGAAGTTTAAATTGGTAAATACTGTATATATCACACTACTAATTCACCCCCCACCCCACTCCCCCCAAGTAGTGATCAAAGGTTTCCAACAATTGGTATCAGAGTGGGGCTAAATTGCAGTTTGATCATTGGAGAGTAGATAAGGGGTTTTTTGGCAAAAATTGATATTTATTTTCTGAATGGGTATCCTCACTGCTGCAAATTACAAGGTATGGAGAAAAAATGTAAAATATCAAATTTTATCTTGTGCATCTAACATTTTGAGAGTAGTGTGTGAAGGTTGTGGGAAAGATACAATTGTAGATGAAGTTTTGCAGCAAGATGCACAAGCATGTTGCATAATCTACAATACTATTCATGACGATGATATGAAGAGTCTAGTGAGTTTGAAACGTGCCAAAGATATGTGGGATAAGTTACAATTCATTTTTGGAGATGGCACCAACAACAATAAAGGAAATGAGAATAAGAACCAAGAAAAATGACCTTCAAGAACAAGAATCTCAGCTACAAGTGTCTCATCCTTATAGTGGACATGATTCAATGAATGATGAGAAGAGATCATAAATTAATGAATCCAAAGGTATAAATTTTAATGTTTTTCTTTTGAGTTACAATTTTGAGGATTCATATTTAAATAATGTTGAAGCATATAATGAAAGTGAAAATGTTATTAAGGGTATTAGAGCTGAGATTTCTAGACTAGAAATTGCATGCAAGGATCAAGAAAAACTATTGTAGATATGTGATTATAAAGAGGCGAAACTCAAGGAAGATATCATCAACTTAAAGGTTAACTTGCTATAATCGCAAAAAGTAAAGGAAGACATGAGGAAGAAATACCAAGAAAATTTAAATGAATGTAAGCAATTAGAAGCTAAAGTAGCTTCCTTGAGAAAGAAACAAAATATCGAGAAGAGTATTGTAGCCTTGGATAATTTGCTTGAGATCCAAAGATCACCATTGGATAAATCCAGTCTTGGATTACAAAAGGGTGAGTCTAGTTTGCATGTAGGTAAAAATATTAAAGAAGACTCCAAGAAACCTGTAGCAAACAATACCAGTAGAAAAACTGATATCCAAGGCAACAAGAAGTAGATCCAGCAGTTAGTTAGAAAACAAAAGAACTAGCAATCAAAAATCAGGTAGAACCAGCAGTCGATCAAGTAGCAAAAAAACAACAAATAAGAAAATCTCAAGGAGAACTTACATTAAAAATATATTTTTCTCCTCAATATGATCATGGCAGGTCCAATAGGTTTCAATTGAAGCTAAGTCCTTTTATTCGTTTGATGCATCGGATACAATGCTACAAGTATCACAAGTTTGGGCATGTTGCAGCATGTTGGGGAACATAACATATAGTCCATATCAGGAAATATTTCATCCATATCAACAACTAAGGAGAATGGCTAATAGGTATAATTATGCTTTTTATGGTTATTTTCACTCATGTCACTTGTTTGGCCACAAGGCAATAGATTGAAAGTCTAACCATTGGAGGAGAGACACATTTCATGCAATGTTTAGATATGGCATGAGAATATTTGATCATGTTCGCCATGTGGAGTGTTATATATGCCATATATTTGGACGTATGGAAAGAGATTGTTTGTTTCCCCGCTATTCAAGCAAAAATAAAAAAAAGTAGCAAAATCAAAGAGGATCTAGTAGAAAACAAGTGAAGAAAGAAAAGAAACAAGCCAAGGAAGAAAAGAAGCAAGTGAAGGAGGATAAGGAGCAACCAAAAATCATGTGGAGAAAAAAGTAGTAGCTCTTCAAGTAGTGAAGAAAATTTCCTCCTATAGTCCACGATTATTTAATGCATATTCATAAAGGGCTGTAGAATTCATGAGAGGTGCACAACCTCACAAGGACATATGATTGTTGGTGCATCATCATATGATTAGTTCATTTGAGCCTCATGCACATTCAGGTCCATAGGATCATCCTATCCATTGGAGGTATATTGAGCTCAAAGGGAGCTATCCATTGTATGGATTTAACTGTGATATTTAGCATTTTCTTCATTTATTTTAACTCAGTCATTCGTGGGAGATTTATATTTGTATTCATGAGTGAAAAGGAACACATTTTCATCGATTTATATGATTTTGGTTTCCACTAACAGCTAGTTGAAAAGATGTGCAACTATGCATAGATTATGATCATATCTTTAGGATGTTCTTATATGACTTGTGACATGGAAAAAACAAGTGGTTTACGAGAACAAAGCCCTTTATACCATAAAAATTGATCTAATTCTAAATATGAATATGAAATATGTACCTTTTGTAACAGTTGCACCTCATGTATATCAAAATATTTATCCATATGTAGTATCCAATTTACTAGATCCTTGCCATCAAAATTCCTCATATCTCCTTTTCTTGATTTTAGGAGCTCCATCTTGAAACCATTGTAACTTTGTAATTTCATATCTCCAAGTTCTGAAATTATTTCTTGCAGTAACCCTCTGAGTCCTCTTTTTATGTCCGTAATTCTAATCAACATTGGATTCTGCAAGGAAGAGTTATGTCAAATCTCCCATGATGACCTGATTATAGATTATTTAGTAGATCAAACTTGTACAAAGTTCCATGTGTCACTGTTTCAACCTTAGGATCTGAAACTGATAAACAGAAAACAATAGTCGGTCCTCTTTCTGCAACTTCTGATGAAATTTCAATTTGATTCTCAGAGGAAAAGTTATGACGATTTTCCCAAGGTCACCTGTTTAGGATGTAATTCGGGAGCCTGCAGAAACCCTAAATGTCTTGGACTATATCTCCAACAATATAGCGAACCAAGATCTAAAATTCGGGTCTGAGATTCACCAAAATTTCAGCTCAGATGGGTTTTAATTTCATACTCTGAAATGTCTCAAAAAAACATGTGCAGTGAAAATTCCATGATGACATGTTTGAGATGGAAGTCTAGAGTTTTCACAAACCCTAACTTCCTCAGATCATATCTCCAAAAATATAGCGCGATAAGATATGAAATTTGGACTCGAGGTTTAGAATGATTTCGGGTCAAATGGATGTTTGTTTTAGCTTCTAAAACTTTGCAGCGAAAATGTTATAGCGAAAATTCCATGATGGCTGGTTTAGAGCAGCAAAACCCTATAATCCAAACCTCTGATACCAAATGTTATGAAACTAGCTCACAAAAATATAGAAAAAGATAGATCAACGCCTTAGAAATAATCCTCTTCGAGGGGGAAACCTCCTTTACATTACACAAATGAAAAATTCATGGATGATACAAATGACAAGACCTCCTTTCTATATATAGGAGTCTAAGGGGTCATAATATAATGAGAGCCGACATAACAATAATAATGTAAGGGAACAATAATAAAAATGGTGGGATTCTATGGGGCACAATAATAAAAATATGGGGACTACATGGGCACAACAATATAATAAGGCAGTTTTACTAATAACAATAAGGGGTTACACTAGTAATATAGGGACCTAACATTTTCCCTCATCCTTAGCCATAGTCGCATGGAGCCAAGCCTATGGGAGTGATTGAAAGGCTTTATTCACTGGAATACAAGGTTGTGGGAGTGACTATAGGTCTTAGTCACATCGAGATAGTGTCATGTATGTGACTAAGGGATTTCATGAGATTTTCTCTCCATTCCTCATGTTGTTCAGAAGGAAATTAGCTTGGAATTTCCTAAAGGCCTCCAAAGTTATTTGAAAAGGTCCTCAAATGATGTGAATGCATTTAGTGCACAAATAGTGGTCTTAATGGATTTATTTGGTCTAATTTGTGCACCTTTGATCTGAGCCGCAAGCTCAACTTTGCCCTACAGGGTGTATATTCTTGTCTTGTGAGCTATGTGGTGGTTGATGGTCAGATGAATGAGTCAGAGAAGGTTTCATAGAGTTTTGATGCTTCAATACCTTTGGAGAGTGTAGATGCTTAAGTTTATGAGTGTTATTTGTTGCATAATGAGCAAATATGAAGCATGATTCATAACATATTAGAATTGAAGTTGTTGAAGTAGATTTATTTGAGGAAGAGTTTTAGTATGTTGTTGGAGTATATGTTGATGATCATCTCACACTTTTTTTCATGATCGACTGATGCATTTGGAACATAACCATAGTCTATTATGTTGCTAATTGTAGTATTCAACATTTCATTGTTGCGAGGATTTGCTTTTATTCAGATTTGATGTGGTTACTATTTTTATATTGGAGAGAATGTGTTTTGTGAAGTTTATTATTTTTATTTCATGATGATATCTTGCTACTGGGAGCATGTACATAGAGTTGAATTCTTTTTTAGCAGTGTATCTTGGATCTTGTTTGAGAATATATGAAAGGAGGTCCACATAGTGGTGAGGAGAAATGACTTCATGGAGGTGGACTAGTGATCTCGAAGCTTCAACGAAAGGAACAATTTATCAATCCAATAGTAGTTGGATTGTCTAATTGAATTTGGGTGAGGATCGATTGATAATGGTGGCTTTTAGTGGATGGTATTCCATAGATCCATAGAGAGCATAGTCGTCTGATCTTATCAGTAGTATCATGTCTCCTAGCCAATCAGTGTTGGCATATTGCATATAAGGACAAGTCTCCATGTTGATGGGAGTCATCTAGGTATATAAAAGACAAATTTCTTGACAAATAGAAATTTAGAGTTGAGCAACAACAACAAGGGTGATTTTTCTCTCGGAAGGGTTTCGACCAGAAATCTTATGTCTCAAGTGTGATTGATGTCATGTGCATGTTTATTGTTTAATAGTTTATTATGTTTTTCAGTAATGTTTATGTGATGAAAATGCTATGATGTTTATTACTTGTTGGTTAACATATGCAGTGATTGAGTAATTCAAGTTTAAATTTGGTAAAAATTGTATATATATCACATACCTGATTTACCCCCCTCCCCCCACGGACAGTTGTGCTCAAAAGTTTCCAACATTAGTTTCACTAAAGAAGGATGTATTCATGCTCTCTTAGGGCACAACATAATGCCACATAGTCATGGAAAGTTAGATATCCAAAAGTGACAAAAGGATTGCATCCAATTGTGAAGTACAGATGGCATACAATAAATCTTGTCCTCATTCTTGAAAGTTTCAAAATATTTTCCATTATTATATTTGTAAATCATGGGAATCTATATATTTTTAACTGACATTAGAGAAGTTCAATGATCACAGGAGAAATTACTAACACAATCTGTAAATAATATAAAACGATCAGTAGAAGGGGTTGCAATTTTTATATTGTTTTGATATAACTTGGAAACATGAGATTGGAAGATGGTAACTTTGTATTTCATTGAATATTCAATATGGAGGATCCTTGAAGGACATTATTGAAGTTTCACTCTACATTCATGATGCATTTCTTTCTAACTACTCTTAAGTAATTCATTTATGTATGCATTTGTGAGATATATTACAACTAGATTTTAGACTAATCTATGAATTGATATGTAACTTTTCACTTGTGGTTTTAGTTATGTTTCTTTCTATATTGAGCGTGTATTGGTTCATTATCTCTATTATGTATTTTGTTCTAATAACTTAAGTGTTTAATGTTGTAAATGATATCAACTCATTGTTTCCTTGACTATATATCTTTGTTGTTTTACACTCATTACTTCCATTTTATTATCTATATTTACCTTTAGATATGTTAGAATAGTTTCATCCTTACATTTAGAATAGATTCTAGCTCGATTGGTGTACCTAACCATCGTGACAATTGTGCACATCTCACAACACTTACAAACCAATAAGCATTATTACCAGGCCAAAATATGGATAAGTATATTATTAGAAATGGGTTGAGCCTTGACTATTGTTGGGTCATTTTTTCATGTCAACATGTTAAAATAAAATGAGATCAATCTATACAAAATAATG
>APFE030818100.1:180274-197201 GCA_000404065.3 Pinus taeda | reverse complement strand
GGGGGGGGTGAATCAGTATTCCTTAGAAATTAGCACTTTTAAATCTTTTCAGAGCATTAGTTAATCTTCAATTATTATTAACATTTATGCAGTAATAACAGTAAATAAAAGAACCCAGGAGGCACAAATATTTTAGGTGGAAAACCCCCTCCGAATCAAAAACCACCGAATGCTTTTCTAATAAATTATTTAATCTTTAGCCCCAACTGAAATGAAAGCAACAAGTTCCTATAATTCTATAAAAGAATTCTTCTCCAGCTCCCACTGGATGGATGCTGCAACACCTGAGATTCTTTAGTAGTCAACTAAATGGATGCCCCAACAACTAATGAGCTACAACTCACGCTAGCACCAGCCTACCACCTTGAAGTTTTCACAAGCTTGAACCTGTTGGTGAATTCATGCACCAACCTAACACCACCCTACCACCCTATAGAAGAATAAAAGAACAATGGACTCTCATACCAAAGAAAATGGTCCACTTTACAATGATATAGAATGATGTAGAAGAAGAAGGCACAATAGACCATAACCCCAACTATGACACAACCACCTAATGATGATCCTAGACCTCCCGACACTGCCTCTTCAACTCTTGGTAGATAGACACTTGTACAACTTTTACAATGATGCTTTTACAATGACTCTATACAATGATACTTTTGCAATGATTGTATGTAGTGTTTCCCACTTAAAGACTTCATGTTGTGAACTTCTTGCTGTTGTTATGTACCTTGATTACTGCTCTTGTCATGCTACCCTTTCTCACTCTTCAGAACATTAGATTATGCATTGAATATTCTCTTGATGAATATATAATACCTACAAAAAGTCTTTGAAGAAATACCCATGAAATGATAATAGAAAAACTTACCTCATCCTACAGAACATATGTCAATGGTAAACAAAAACAAAAGATCATAATACAAAGAAACTAATGCAGTTAAGAGATGAACATGCATATACAGCAGATACTTACCTGTAGCTTACCTCTTCTACATCATTTTGTTGTACCTTACTCTTTTCTGCCCTAGAAAGTCTGGTCCTTTACACCCCTTGACAACACTTGATCTAGTTTTTCTTGCCTTCTAGGAGCACGATATTGAATCTGATGTATCTCAGCAATTTCAGATCCCAAACATGTGATCTTTGGTTTTGTAGAAGCCCTCTGAGTCTTATTTCCAATTCCATAGGTCTAACCCAATTTGGACTCTTCAAGGCAAAGTTATGCCCAATCTCTCACAATGACCTACTTATGGACTAGTTTAGTAGAGCGAACTTGTACGATGTACCACGTGTCACTGTTTCCTCCTTCGGCTCTGAAATTGATACATAGAAAACTACAGTTCACGCAATATCCACCACTATTTACGTAATTCCAATCCTCTTCTTTGAGAGAGCGTTATGATGATTTTCCCAAGGTCACTTCTTTGAGATGAAATTCGAGAGTCGGCAAAAACCCTAACTTCTACAGATCATATCTCTAAAAATATAGCGAACCAAGCTCTGAAATTCAGTCACGACGTTCATCAAGATTGCAAATCAAATGGGTTTTTATTTTAGATTCTAAGACTTCGCTGAAATGAAGTTATGGTGAAAATTCCACGATCACTTGATTTGGAGGATATATGAGATTTCTTTTTATAGAGTTGAGAGGGGCTTCTATAAAGAATGTTGGTGGGATTTTAGGAGCTTAAAAAAAAATATTAATTATTGACTATTCAATGACCAAAACCAATTATGAGTTCCATGCCACAACCCCATAGGGTTTTATCCCACTAACTAGGGTTACTAACTTCAAACATGAATATCTCTCAAACTGTGAAGAATGACTTGGTGTGCCATATATCAACAAAAACATATCGACAAGTAGAATCCATATAGAAGATCCTTGACTCAAAATAGAATAAGTTGTCAAGTCACAATTCCCTTATAAGATTAGGGTAGCCCTTGGTGCTACTTCGGTTGACATCAATGACAACCTTAGATCATCTTTAGATTAACAATCTCCCCCTTTGGCATTGATGGCAACACAAGTACTCCCTCTCCGATCAGGGCACCTCTTCCTACTGCTTTCTCTCCCCCTTTTACATCAATAGCAAAGGGTAACTCCCCCTGAAACACAACCATCCTGCGAACTTGTACACAATTCCATGCCCCCTTTATTTTCTGAATAAGGAAAATCTAATGAGAACTTGGGAGAATCCCAAGCTTTTGGTGAAGATATTCAAATGATTCATGAGGTAAAGGTTTAGTGAAGATATCAGTGATTTTTTCTTTTGTACCAAAATATTCAATTTTGATATTCTTTTCAACGACTTGTTCTTTAACAAAATGATATTTTATCGGAATGTGTTTTGTTTTTGAATGCATGACAGGGCTCTTGGAGATGCTGATGGCACTGGTGTTATCATAGAAGATGGGAATAGGAATAATGAATTGTACTTGAATATCCTACAAAGTTTGTTTCATCCAAAGGACTTGAGTACAACAAGCTGTCACTACAATGTATTTTTCTTCCACTGTATATAATGAGATTGAGGTTTTCTTTTTTCTCAACCATGATACAAGAAAACGACCTAGATAGAATGTTGCTCCACTGGTACTCTTACGATCATCAATGCTTCATGCCTAATCTACTTCTGTAAAGGCTTGAATAATGAGATTGTTGCCATTGGGATACCACAAGCCATATTCTATTGTGCCCTTTAGATATCAAAGAATTCTTTTGAAAACAATAATATGTGATTCTTTTGGTGTTGCTTCGAATCTTGCTACTTGTCCAACTGCTTGCATAACATCTGGCCGGGAGGCTGTTACATATATAAAACTACCAATCAAAGATCTATATAACCTTTGATCCACATCCTTAGATGCGTCATCTATGCTCAATTTGCAACCTGTTACCATCAAAGTAAGTACGGGTTTGCAATCTTCCATTTTGAATTTCTTGATCATTTCCTTTATGTACTTGACTTAACATATAAATATTCCTTACTCTTGCTAAGATATTTGAAGCCCTAAGAAGTATGTCAACTCACCAAGTAAAGACATATCAAACTCACTTGGCATCTTTATAGCAAAGTTCTTACTTATTCGACCATCATTGCTACTGAAGATTATATCATCCACATATACCTCAACGATTGTTAAATTATCTTTATCTATTTGTACATAAAGATTGCTATCAACAATACCTCTCTTTAACCCTTATTGACGTAGATATTCATCAAGATGACCATACCATGCTCTGGGAGCCAGCTTGAGACCATACAGAGCCTTCTTTAACCTGCAAACATAGTCTTCTTTTTCTGATAGTAGAAAACCTTTAGTTTGTTCGATGTAAACTTCTTCTTCTAATTCTCCATTCAGAAATGCTGACTTAACATCCATTTGGTAGACTTTTATTTTTTGTGAACATGCATAGGTGAGAAACATCCAAATGGCATCCATTCTTGAAACTGGTGCAAATGTTTCATCGAAAAAAATTCCTTCCACTTGTGCATATCCTTTGCAGAGTAATCTTGTCTTGTTCCTAGTAACCTATAATCCTTCAACTTTTTTTCTCCCCCTAAACCTTTAATGAAACTACCATCTTGTTCAAACTACCTTCTTGTCCATCGTATACTTGTACAATATAATGCTGCATAGACTCCTTTTGTACAAACATTAAGGAGTAAACAAGCCAGATTGTTCAAAATAGTGAGACACCTAACAGGCCATCTTGACTTGAGTCATTATCTGAAGCAACTGCTATTTCCTCATGACCTTTTTCTTTTACAAATCCTAAAAGCATAATTGTTGAAACCTTATTATTTGCTTTGTCTTCTTGTACATGTTTCCTTTTCCAGACCTTCTTATTCCTACAATATCGAGCCATGTGCCCATCGTTATGAAACTTGAACCATTCAATGTTGTCCATAGGTGATTCCATCTGATATCTGCAACCATAAGCGCTATGGCCATAGTTATGGCATTTGAAACATTCAATATTTGGCCCATCCAGCATGTATTCTCTTTTGACAAAATCTTCGTGGAACCTGTCTCGTGATCCTACAAACTTGCCTCTAGGGTTTTGCAGATAATGATTGTACCTATTAAAAAATTCACAATCCCTAGCAATATGTCCATACTTAGCACATAAAAAGAAATAACCATTAAATAAATCAACATACTTGGAAGATTTTTCATTATTATTTAGAGGCGATGTTGTAGTTTCTTGTGGTCCTTTGTTCTTGATTGTTTTGTCTTGTTCTTTGGAGTTGTAACATTATTCTTTGTCTTTTCACTTTGATCAACTTCCTTCTTAGAATCATCCTGCGAAGCTGTGGAGCTTGTACCTTCATCAACTAGAGCTTTACCATCTTTAATTGCCTTAATTTTCACTTCTTCATCTATCTTATCTTCTAAGTATTATTTTTGTGATCCCTTGAGTTTGTTGATCTCATCACGAGTTGCATCAAGTTCTTCTTGATTTTGAGCAAGATCTTCTTGAAACCATATTTTCAAGATCTTCCTTCTTTTTTTCTGCCTCCTCAAACTGTAGCTTGAGAAGAGTGGTCTTCTCTACTTCTCTATTGAGAACCTGTATCTGTTCCTTCTACTTCTCATTTTCAATCCCGAGCCTGCTTATTTCTATTGAAGATGTTTCTAATTCCTTTTCCTTTTGGTCAACGATGGATATGTATATTTGATCAAATTCCTTCCTTACAATTTCTGCTTCTTGCATCTATTGTGTGATCGTGCTAATCTCTGCAAATGTTGTGTTGAGTTCTTGCTGCTTCTGTTGGACTTCTCTCTTGAGGGATCATGTCGTTGTATTATTGATTTCTTCCAACTTCTTTTGAAGTGACTCTTCAATACATTTGTGTTCTTCAACTTCAATTTTGAGACCTTGAACTTGTTCTTCAATAGTATTGGAATAGATCCTCTTAGCCTAGAGTCTTTTATAAGCTTGATTGCCTCCTTAGAAAATTCTTCTATGGTCAACCCTTCTTCATCATACTTAGAAGGATTCGAGTTTTCAATAACATCTTGTCCTGATTTCTTTGTTGAATAGACATTATGAAGTTTTTCCCAAAGAGCTTTAGCTGTAAAACATTGACCAACTTTTGTTTTCATGGAATTTGGCAAAACATTCAAATTTACATTCATGGTCTTTGAATTGTACCTTTTAGCTTTGTCGATAGATGTGTCTCCAGAAACAATTGATTCCCATACTCCATGTGCCTGCAAAGATACTTCCATCCTGGATTCCCATATCCAGTAATTATCTGCATCAAAATCAGGGATTGGTACACAATACTCACTTTCTTTTGATTTTGGTGTACCTGTACCTTCCTTTGAAATCCTCGTAACCCATTTCTTTGACTTTCCCATCTCTATGCTCTAAAAACTGACTTCTTACAGTTAAGCTGTTACTGAAGGAACCAAGCTCTAATACCAATTGTTGGAAAATACTGAGAGGGGGCGGTGAATCAGTATTCCTTAGCAATTAGCATTTTTAAATCTTTTCAGAGCATTAGTTAATCTTCAATTATTATTAACGTTTATGCAATAAAAGTAATAAATAAAAGAACCCAGAAGTCACAAATATTTTAGGTGGAAAACCCCCTCTGGGTCAAAAACCACTGAATGCTTTTCTAATAAATTCTTTAATATTCAGCCCCAACTGAAATGAAACCAAAAACTTCATAGAATTCTAGAAAAGAATTCTTCTCTAGCTCCAACTAGATGGATGCTCCAACACCCGAGATTCTTCAGTAGTCAACTGAACGGATGCCCCAACAACCAATGACCTACAACTCACCCTAGCACCACCCTACCACCCTGATGTTTTCACAAGCTTGAACCTGTTGGTGACTTCATGCACCAGCCTAGCACCACCCTACCACCCTATAGAAGAATAAAAGAAGAATTTAGTCTTGTACCAAGGAAAATGGTCCACTTTACAATGATATAGAATGATGTAGAAGAAGAAGACACACTAGACCATAACCCCAACTATGACGAACCCACCTAATGATGATCCTAGACCTCCCATCACCGCCTCTTCAACTCTTCGCATATAGACAATTGTACAACTTTTACAATGATGCTTTTACAATGGCTCTCTACAATGATACTTTTACAATGATTGTATGCAGTGCTTCCCACTTGAAGACTTCATGTGGTGAACGTCTTGTTGTTGTTCTGCACCTTGATTGTTGCTCTTGTCATCCTGCCCTTTCTCACTCTTCATAACATTATATTATGCATTGATTCTTCTCTGGATGAATATATAATACCTGCAAAAAGACTTCGAAGAAATACCCGTGACATGATAATAGAAAAACTTACCTCATCCTGTAGAACATATGTCAGTGCTAAAAAAAACAAGAAATTAGAATACAAAGAAACTAATGCAATTAAGAGATGAACATGCATATATAGAGATACTTACCTGTAGCTTACCTCTACTGCATCATTTTGCTGCACCTTACTCTTTGCTGCCCTAGAAAGTCTAGTCCTTTGCACCCCTTGACAACACATGATCTAGTTTTTCTTTCCTTCTAGGAGCACAATATTTAATTTGATGTATCTATGTGATTTCAAATCCCAAACATGTGATCTTCAATCCTATAGAATACCTCTATGTCTTATTTCCAATGCCATAGGTCTGACCCGAATTGGACTCTTCAAGAAAAAGTTATGTCCAATATCTCGCAATGACCTAATTATGGACTAGTTCAGTAGACCGAACTTGTACGACATACCACATGTCAATGTTTCCTCCTTCAGCTCTGAAATTGATACACAAAAAACTACAGTCTGTGCATTATCTACCACTTTTTATAGAATTCGAATCCTCTTCTCTGAGAGAGAGTTATGACGATTTTCTGAAGGTCACTTCTTTGAGATGAAATTCGGGAGCCTACAAAAACCCTAACTTCCATAGATCATATTGCCAAAAATATAGCGAACCAATATCTAAAATTCGGTGACGACGTTCATCAGGATTTAAAATCAAAAGGGTTTTCATTGCAGAATCTAGGACTCTGCAGAAATGAAGTTATAGTGAAAATGCCACGATCACTTGATTTGGAGCATATATGAGATTTGTTTTTATAAAGTTGAGAGGGGCTTCTGTAGAGAATGTTGGAGGGATTTTAGGAGCTTAATTTTTTTAATTAATTATTGACTATTCAATGACCAAAACCAATTATGAGTGCCATGCCACAATCCTATAGGGTTTTAGCCCACTAACTGGGGTTACTAACTTCAAACATGAATATCTCTCAACCTGTGAAGAATTACTTGGCGTGCCATATACCAACAGAAACATCTCGATGAGTAGAATCCATCTAGAATATCATTGACTCAAAATAGAGTAAGTTTTCAAGTCAAAATTCCATTGCAAGATCAGGGTAACCCTTGGTGCTGCTTGGGTTGGCATCAATGACAACCTCAGATCATCTTTAGATCAACACTTTTCCCATACCTTTTTCTATATTTATGATGAATGTATGTTCAAATTTTCTTGATTCCATTTGTTTACAATAGATAGATCATATGCTTTGATTTTTGTCATCTTCTGTTTAAGTTGGCAGGTACCAATTAAGCGAATTTAGTAGTGGGAGCGATGGGAGCAACTCAAAGGAGATCAAAGGAAGTGAAGGATCACAAGTAGTTTCCTTTATCTTATATATCTATTGTAGAAAAAGTTTAAGCATCTTTACTTCTATTGTTCTAAGTGTAACTACCCACTTAGGGAAGATGTACTTATCAGTAGGTATAAATTTCGTATAACACTCATGGTGGTCATAGGTTGGATAGAGATGATATGGTTAGAGATGGTAGGTTGTTGGATGCTCTAGATAGGAGAGGTGATGGACATAGTTATCATTCGAGTTCAAGTTCTGATGGGCATAATGATCATAATCATTATCACCCTTATAGGAGGAGGGGATACCTTCTAGATGAGTTTAATAAAGAAAAGCCACCTAATTTTGATGGAGACTTGAAGAAGCCAAAAGATGCAAAGGCTTGGATAATTGGGATGAAGAAGTTATTTGAGTTGCATAATGATACGGATAATATGAAGGCCATAATAGCTATCTATAGCTTGAGAGGTAAAGAAAATATCTGGTGGGAAGATGTGAAGTGGGTCAGAGACATAGGGATGGAGGACTTGAGTTGGCATGAGTTCAATATGCTTTTCAAGAAGAAGTACTTGTAAAAAAGATACTATGACGGTAAGGCGAAATAATTCTTTGAGCTAAAGATGGGATCGATGACAGATGAAGATACACGACCAAATTCCTAGTGCTATTGAGGTATGTACCATATCTTAAAGATGATAAGGCTAAAGTTCAACGATTTGTCAATGGTTTTCCATTAGCATTTAGAAGTACATTATAAGTACAGGTGTAGGAATAGGTACATGAAGTATTACAAGTACATGTATAGGTACAGGTGTAGGAATAGGTACATGAAGTATTACAAGTGCAGGTACAGGTACACATGATGTGGACTATTGTCTTATGGCAGAATTGCAAATGGATTGGTTAGATTTAGGAACAAGATATATGTTCTAGATAGGAGTGAGCTCAAGAAGGTGATCTCGAGAGAGTGCTGGCTTAGTGGGTCCTGATCCAGGTTCAAAGTTATTTGTGCCAAAAAAATCCCTACACCACTGGCCCTTTCGATATCAATCCATGGAGTGTGGACTAAAGTCTCACCTGAAGCAGTATGGGGGACTACTAGAACCAAGTTTCTACACCTAGAGATCAGTGTGATGTTTTTTTATGACCTAGATATGCCTTCACATAGGTCGATAAGACTTGATTTCTTATCGTTGTGAATACTCTTAATCGGCCTTTAGACCTCCGCGAAGGTCTATGATTGGCTTTTGCAAACCCTGGAGAGGTCAATTAGATACTTACATGCACTATAGATTACTCTTAACCCAATATTTACTCAGATCTGCTTAAGTGTTCAATAACTTTAATAGACAACAATATGATCTTCATGTAAACACTTAACACTAATTGCGTTTAGATAACAATATAGATTAATTAAAATCACACATTAATACATCATTATTTCATAAAACCCTTATTGATCACATCATAAAGCGCATTCATCCATAACAGAAGTAAAAATATAAACACAGGAATTTTTGGAATAATATTCTTTATGGATATTCAGTTAAGCTTACATACTCAAGCCTTCCCTATGCACTCAACTGTAGGGGTCCGCGCACTCAGCTGTGGACTTATACTCTAGGCCTCTACGCACTCAACTGCAAAGCCTTTCCCCCTATTCTTCTGCGCTAACTTTCTAGACTTCTCCCATAAACCAACTTCATTCATTGCCTTAGACATCCCTATGAAACTCCTATTTATGCAATCCCACCATTCGCGGACCATCGGTAAATCTCCAAAAATATGACTCAACTTACATAAAGAAGGGTAAAACCATTTTTGACTCTTTAACTATCTATGCACTCTGTGACCACAATTTGTAGAGACTTTACATCTTTTTACATAAAAGTTGGGCTTTTTCCCAAAATTGACCCAGGGGACCCCATCTCAACAAGCCCCCAACACAAAGATCATGACTCGCCCTCAAGTCACTCAGCTAGCACAAAGATCTTGTTGCTAAGATCCTGCAGCTCTACTTATGCAACCGCTACTTCAGTCGCGCTCTGCATGGCTACCTGCTTGATCTGTTCTACTAGCTGCTCTGTGGTTGGTCTTGCACTTTCATTCTTAATCTTCTCCTGCATACTCTACAAGTTCACCAACTTTTCCTATTTTTTGGCCAAGACTATGTAGGCTTCATCCAACCAAGGCCCCAATTTGGCCTTAAGGACTGCCTCTTTCTTAGGCGTTGCTTCCACCTGTGTAAGCAGCTGCTTAGCCTCCTGTATCTTGGTAAGGCGTTGTCCTATAACAATAGTGTGCAGCGTTGCTCTTACTTCATCGTATTGTTGTTGGAGCTCGTTGGCCTCTGTGTTTAATCTCCACAGGTTGGGATCTTCCTGTAGGGTGTTTACTACCTCGATAGCTTGCTCAAACAACACGATGCAGTCCACAACTACGGTATCCATCGTAGCAACGCCAAACTTTATAGTGGCTTTGCGTTGTTCCCTTACCTCTGGCGGGGTTGAAGGCTGTGACCTTAGCTCCAGCTCGGTGATTTTCATGTTCAGCTCAAAGTAAACTCTGGCCACCTCTGCATTGCCATTTGCGCATGCCCGTAGCAAGTTTTCTGATCTTGGCCTCCAGCGGTGCTTCCTTAGGGATATGCAGTTCTGACACTATCCTGCATGCTTCTGCCACTGCGACCGCTAACTAAGCACTCTGCACCTGGATGGTTTCTTTTGCCTTCAGTTCCTTTGTCTTCTCAGTGGACATCTACTTGTTGTTCACTCGATATTCACTTATGAGGTTGAGGGTGTGTTTTTCTCAAGCGCTTAGCTCCATTGTCACACCTAACTATAGTGTGTGAAGGTACTCAC
This sequence comes from Pinus taeda, assembly GCA_000404065.3. Lineage (NCBI taxonomy): Eukaryota > Viridiplantae > Streptophyta > Pinopsida > Pinales > Pinaceae > Pinus > Pinus taeda. Next base: position 186,697 of record APFE030818100.1, on the reverse strand, counting down.
TGTAGAGCACCATGAGGTTGAGGCCAATATTTTTTAGAGTACCTATGATGAACTTTTCATTGGCCGCCTCCGTCCTCAAGGATCCATCTCGTAGTGTGACTACCCAAAGATCAACTAATCTGACCATATTTGTTGCTTGACTAGTCACGAATGCCAAGATTGTTTGTGTGGCACCCACTTGCCCTACGCCCACCTGGATCCTACTGGTCTAGATATGCAACTCATGCATATCATTTTGAATAATACTAAGCACCTACTGGTGCTACTATTCGAACTACTGCAACAGTTTTTTTGTAGTATCTCACACCTTATCTCTAATCTCATCGAGATCACCTTCTGTGAGAGTTATTGGATCCAGTGATGGCTTTGTCACCTTGGCCTTATTCCGGGATCCCTCCTTTTCCTGCTTCCTGTACCTCTTCACCCAGAATAGCGTGCTTTTTTCTTCCTCACCGCCATTTCCCTGCTCTGACTACTCCTCTTCCTCTGTCTGGGCTGAAGGGGAACTACCACTTCTCTCAGAGTTGCGCTCTTATTTCTCAACCTCCCGCTTCTCAGCATGCTCCTTTTCCAACCAAGCCTTCTCCTCGGCCTCTTTTCAACACTTCTTGGCCAACTGCTGGACCTTATGCTTCACTTCCTCTTTCTTTTTCCCCTACATGGAACTCCCCATGCCTTTTCTTATGCATGTGACTAGATCGGATGGTGAATGCCAATATGGCATCAAACGCTTCATAGCCTCTTGAATGGCATCATCTGTGGTGAGGTAAGGAAGATCAAACCATTTCTTTTGTAGATCCTTTCAATCCCAGATGTACACACGATGGAAGTCTCCTATAAACTCTATGTACTCTGATAATTTTTTAAACATTGCCAAAGACAACTGCGACATCTGGTTAATGGCCTTGCAAAGGCTCACCTCCATCAACACCCAAAAGACTTTGGTCTTTGTGACCTGCGCAACATCCTTTGTCACCCAAAGGGAGGCAACCTGTGCAGCCTCCAGCAATCCCTTGTCCATGGGAGGAAACTAATTGTCCTTCGACAACTCCCAAGAAAAGAGCACAATGGAGAGAAACAACCATTCATAATGGAAGGTTTTGCTCTCATCTTGAGCCTCATAATAGTTTGCAAGGAACTCGCTACAAAGGTAGCGCGAACAATTGAACTGTATGCCCTCCGCGCACTCTGAAGCTAATGAAATGACTAGTGCTGGAACTTCGACTGCATGGAACTTCCTCATTACTTTTCCAGCTAAGATCTATGTAGCTATTTTGACCACAGGGTTGCTGATAGATATGATGGAGTACCTACGCATCTTCTTCACTAGCTCTTCTTTGCGAGGTCGTGCTCACTCATCTTTCCGCCAAACTCCTTGTCCGGATTCAATCCTGAGTGTGGCAAGAGCATGATCCGATGGATTAACATATAGGTAATAGAGATTGACGCGCAAAGCCAAAAACATATGTCATGCATCAGGGTCACCAACTGCTTGATAACAATGAGGTTGATGTTAGAGCGATGGTAGTGGGGCACCCATAATAGGTTCAGCAACCCCAACGGATTCACTCCCTGAGTCCTTTTGATAGGCTCCAACACAGTGACATAAGATTCCTTGTAATAAACCCTCTTCATATAGTTCTTCATTGCAAGGTGGGGGAACCTCTCATGGTTTGCCAAATCCTAGTCCTCCAGTTTTAGATGGGGAACCCGTGCCAAGTGCAGCCCCTCATATGTAATGCTTTCGGGAAATAGGGGTGTATGAATCAGAAACTTCTCTGCATCTGGGTCTTTTGTTATCTTCACTTTTCCCTTACGTGGAGGGATATAATCTGACAACTTTGAGATAGGCTCCACCCGCTTGGAATCTATATCCTTCGCGCCCTCTTTGGCCTCCAAATCCATCACTTTCCCCTTAACTTTCGCCGATGTTTTTCTTTCTTCTGGGCCTGAGTAGAAAAATGCTTCCTTGGTGACTCATGCACCAACACTGGCTTCTTCTTCTTGTCTTTCTTTGGCTTGGGGACTTTGCGGACTAGTTTATGCTTCGACCTAGGCGACCTCAACATCACAAGCACAGTGGCCGGAGCCTCCACGCTCACAACTTCTTGGGTTGCTCCCTCAGAGGCAACAATCCCGTTAGTGCTCATAGATTCCACACAGCTTGGTCCTACCATCTTTTCCAAGATGAATGTCTGATTTACCTCTAATAACTTGGAAAATTCAGGGCTCACGACTAAATCCTCCCAATACGAGCGGTTCATAGGCAATCGACAGCACAACTTGATAAAAGTTCTAAGGATGCAAAGTGTTTCCTACTAGACGTCCACACGTCTTTTATAGGCGAATTTGAATTCCAGTTTGACCATTCCCCCCCAAAATCCATCCATAAATGTTGATTTGGCAGCAGGTCTCCCAACATTTCACTCTTAAATTCAGCCTTAAATGTCGCCCCCCCTACTCCTCTTAACCATCTCCTCATTATCAAATAATGAACATTGACTGTAACAGTCATTTTCTCGCTATGTTTCACAGCGTCTCCCCTCATAGCACAACTCCATCTGCACGTCGCCTGATACTGTGACACCAACCTTTTGTGTGCAGCCCCCCTGTTGCATAGTTCTACAAACTAGGCAATATAGTTTATAGTTTCACACTCCCTTGCAGCTGCGTGGAGCACTAGGACTGTGTTGCTGTCATGTAGTCATTGGGTTAGATCCCCTATGTATGGCTTCAATCGGATTCCATTTACCCTCTTGAGAATGGTTCTCCATTTAACTTCACAAGCTGAACTGCACCACCATCTGTAATCTCTTTGATAACATACAGCCCTAGCCAGTGCATCTAAAACTTTCCCTGGAACTTAGAAAACTTATTGTCATATAATAAAACCAAATCATTTACCTTGAATGTGTGCACTTTGATGTGTCGACCATGCCAAGCTTTTTCACACTCCTTCTGAACTTGCTAATGAAATCCATCCAAAAATCTGTCTTCTTTGAGTTCTTCTAGCTGTGAGAGCTGCTCGTCCAAGGCTCCATGGTTTGCCATTCCTGTGAATGCTACTATTCATAGACTAGGTATGATATACTCCATGGGCATCACCGCTTCTATACCTTAGACCAACCGAAAAGGCATCTGACTCGTTAGCATTTTGCAAGTAATCATCTATGCCCATAACACTGTTGGTAAGTGGACGTCCCAATCATTCTATTGCGCATTGAAAATCTTTGTCAGTGCGTTCTCCAATATCTTATTGAAAGCCTCAACTATTCCATTGGCCTAAGGATGATATGGCATACTCTTTTGATGATAAACTTGGAAATACTCTGTCAGGGCATTAATCGTTTCAATGAGAAAATGCGTATTGTGATCGCTCATCAATATCATCGAGAAACCGAACCTGGTCAACACATATTAAAACAAGAACTTAGCTATTGTTGCCCCTATACAATCATCTGCCCATCTAGTCAAATATTTCATTGTGGTGATGATATAGCACACAGCAGTTTTCTTGTCAGGGGGTTGAATCAATCCTACAAAATCAATTTCCCATTATTCAAATGGCTGCAATGACACCTATGGATTTAGAGGAAACTCATCCCTCCACGATGGCCTGCCCGTTCTCTAACATGCATCAGATGCCCTAAAATATTCTTTAGAATATTTATGCAGCGTTGGCCACCACAACCTAGCATGCAAAACCTTCTGCGTTGTTTCTTTCACTGAATAATGCCCTCCTGCAGCTCCTCCATGAGCTTCTGCAAGGAAACTACTTTGCTCGAAATTGGGCACATATCTTTGAAGTATCTCATCTGATCCTATTTTATACAAATGCCCTGCAATTACTGGTGTATCCTTCTAGATCCGCCCCTGTAGTCAAGAAGTGGATAATATTGTGAAGTAGTTATCCTCTCCGTGCACCACAAAGAGTTGTGCGTTAGGCAACCCTTCCTCCAAATTAGTAGGCTCCTCTCCTGTCTCATTGCGTGATAGATGGTTAGGTCCTCCATTCAACCTTCTTGGCTTCACAATTACATCAAAATCATATTCTTGAAACAACTACAGCCATTTGCATATCTTCCCCCCCAACACAGGCTTATTGACAAGATACTTAAATGCAGAATGGTCTGTGTACATCTTAAAATGTTCTCCTAGCAAGTAATGTCTAAATTTTTGTAGCACGTTCACCATAACAATCCTTCACTCTATGTCATTGAATAATTCTTTTCAGCCTTTGACAACTTTCTTCTCACAAATTTGATAGGATGATCCATATCCCCATCCCTAGCCTATGTCAGGACTACCCCCAATGCAATAAACAAGGCATCAACGTGCACATGGAATTCCTTCTTCCAATTTGGGAAAACTAAGATTGGCATAGTAACTAACTTTTCTTTTAATACATCTAGACTGCATTTACATTCTTCATCCCAACAAAATGTAGCTTCATTCTTTAATAGCTTCTCCATAGGCATGGTAATCTGAGTGTAAGCTTTGATGAATTTTCGATAATATCCAGTAAGGCCCAGTGTTACGCGTAGCTATTTGACAATTCACAGGGCTTCCAAATTGATTATTACTGCGATCTTGGTTGGATCCACCATTAATCCTTGCTTGCACACCACATGACCCAGCAATATTCCAAAGGGAACATAGAACAAGCATGTCTTCAAGTTCAGCGTGATCTGATACCTTCAACACGTATCCAACATTAATCACAGATTGGCTACATGGAACTTTACCAACCCAAACACAGTCCAGTGGTCAAAATATACCTCCAAGAATTTGTGAATAAACACTTTGAATGTTGCGATGACTATGCTTGAGAATATTGCTGGCGCATTCTTGAGTCCAAAGGGCATCACTGTATACTTAAAACACCCCCATTCTGTTGCGAAGGTTGTTTTACTCCTGACTTTTAGCATGATCTTGATTTGATCGTATCCAGAGAAGACATTAGTAAATGAGTAGGTCTCTTGTCCTTCAATATTGTCCAATACCTCATTAGTAAATGGTGTCAGGAAAGGATCATGAACACAGGCATCGTTAAGCTTTCTCAGGTCTACGCAAATCCTTATTTCATCTTTCTGCTTCTTTTCCTGAACTACCATTGGGCTCACCCAATCAGATTCCTCCACTAGTTCAATAACACCTGCCACAAGCATCTTGTCTAATTCCAAGCGGACCTTTTCTTTGTATTTAGGATTAAGGCGATATGGCCTCTCCTTAATGGGCTTCGCATCCGACTTCAAAGTGATATCATCATCCCCAAATCGCCTATGATGCCTTTCAAGTCTAAAAATTTTGTAGGAAAAAGATGCTGGTACTCGCAGAGTAGCTCAACAACTTTGTTCATTGTGGCATCATCCCAATAATCCCCAATCTTCGTGAATTTAGGCTCTACTTCAGTAACAATATTTACCTACCTAGTTTTTAGTGGACCGGTAATATCCAAGTTCTCTAGCTGCGAAACTTCAACCTCACAGTGGCCTTCTGCTTCTGAAATATTAGCATTTCTTCGATCCTCCTCCTCCCCTTCAGTAGTCATATTATAGCACTCCATTGCATGGCGCAGCTAGGTGTTCCAATCTGGCTGAACTAAATTCAAAGGATCTTATGAAATTTGAAAGATTGCTACTTTAACCTCCTGTAGTGCCTCATCAATGCATTCAAACCCATCTTTAAAACTAAAGGTCATTACAAATCCCTATAGTAATATATTCCACTCCACGGTTTCGTGGCGGAGCTCTATTTCCGAATACCAATTCATTGGGATTATAGCCAGTGTGTTACAGAATAAATGCACCCACTCTGGCTGTGGCTCTGTTGCATAAACCTTAGTCCATTTAGCCAAATGATCACATGGACCATTTCTCCCATCATATTTCTCTGTTAACCGTACCATAGGACAATCAAATCACATCCTCATTAGCTTCCTGCAATTGCACCATTCATCAAAGTTGTCCTTATGCGTACCCTAACACCGTGCAAGCGTAGCATAGAAGGCCAAATCCAGTGCTTGGAAATGATGCTCCTCCAAGACTTCTCTTTCAAAAGTATCCATAAATTTATCCACATTAGTTAAACCATCATAATAAGGAAAATTTCTTACCTCCTATGACACATAGTGCAGCGATTTAGTCATCATATTGCAGCATAGCGTAGATACTTCATGCAACCTATTCTCCTAGTGTTCCAACTCTTCATCTAAATATGATGTACACGAGTTTTCGTGTTCCCATGCAATTTGTCCATCCACCATAGGATTGACCCAATCTTGGTCCCATGCTTTTATTTTATAGATCTGATCCAAATCATCATCACTCTCTAAATAGTCGCGGACTAGTTCAGTGTAGTGCGGTCTTGTAGGGTCTAATGGTACTACAACATAGAGCGAGTTCAGACACTTTTAGACACAGT
>APFE030818100.1:160030-178269 GCA_000404065.3 Pinus taeda | reverse complement strand
ATACCTGCAACAATTCCATTTGAATATCAAGTATAAGAAGGGTAGCACCAATAATGTTGTATACTACCTCATCCAACCAACAATCATGGCGTTAACCACCATGCTCAACTCTTGAGGGCATGAGACTTCTGATTGGCCACTTCTCTATAAAAGTGACCCAGAATTCGGCCACACATAACAGATGCTCTCAGAGGGTCAGCAAGTTCTAGATTTTCACCTACAGGATGCCCTGTTATGCCACCTGGGACACCTTTGTGTTCCCTTAAGCGAGCGAGCCAAGATGATTTGGGAAGCACACTACAATCAAGCCGCTGGGAATTTCTGGGTTGAGAGAATAGTGGTAGTACTGCAGAAGTATTTCTACTGGCCGAATCTTTGATATGATGGTGGGAAGTACATCAAATCCTGCACTGCCTACGCCATTGCCAAATGGACCATCAAGAAGCAAGGCCTATATACTATGCTTCCTACCCCTAGTCGACCTTGGGAATCCATCTCCATGGATTACATGTTAGGCCTTCCTTCTAATAAGAATGACAATGACTGTGTTTTTGTGGTCATCAACAGATTCTCGAAGATGGCCATTATGGTGGCCTACAAGAAGAATATCACAACAGAAGCCACTGCTAAACTCTTCTTTGAACGATTCTAGGTACACTTTGGGATCCCAGATTCTATCATATTAGATCAGGACAGTAGGTTCCTCAGTACATTTTTGTCCAGTCTCTGGTTGATGCTAGACACCCCAAGCTCACTAAGTCCACAGCTTTCCATCCCCAAACTGGTGGCTAGACAGAGGTCGTCAATAGGACAATCATACACATTCTTCACATGTACAACTCAAAGAATCCACGCACATGGGATGATAGCCTTCCCTATATCCAGCACAGCTATAACTGGGCTCTCCACAGCTCGATTGGCCACAACCCTTTTCAGGTGGGCTTGGGATTCCAACCACTATGTCCCATTGATGTGTCCATACCATTTGCAGTTAGTTGGGCAGATTTGGTTCATGTCCAATCAGAAGTCGATAAGACAAACAAATTCATTGAGAACATCCAACATATCCACCAACAGGTCCATGACATTCTAGAGAAATCAAATGCAAAGTACATGCAGCGACATGATCAACATCGGGTGCCACACAATTTTCAGCTGGGCAATAAACTCTGGTTGCATTTGCAGAAGGAACACCTTACCAGAGCCTATCATAAACTCATACCACTCTGATATGGTTCTTACACCATTACCAAGGTTGTGGGAGATAATGAATTTGAGCTCAACATTCCCCCATTATTTGACCTGCACCCAGTGTTCAATGTGGATTGCCTTCAACCATACTTCCCACCATTGTTGGACACATCAGACATTACAGAAAAGCACACACCTACAGAGTTAAATACAGATTACATGGAGCAATACAAAACTGATCAGATCATGGACACAAAGATCAAGAACACCCAACAACAATGGATCCAACTATATCGAGTTGTCAAAGCAGGCCAACTCCTTCACCAGGGAAAGTGGCTCACCAGGGACAAACTTCAACAGAATTTTCGTCATCTCGTGGATGAACTCAACACAATCGAGACCTTGCTTCTTAAGGGGTGAGGAATGATCTAGGTGGATATTGGTGGCCACTCGCCTATTCCACTTGGACCCCTACCATTGTTTCTTTCAATTTTTCAGTTTCCTTATTTATAGCACAATTTACTATGGCAGTTTTTTGGCTCCTCAACTTCCTGAGCCGTTTTAAGGCCCTAAACGATGTTTTTTGGGAAAACCAAGAGCAACATGGGTCACAACCCATTTTTTTTTCACTCAGAAGTTGTATTCCTCGAATAGATCTTTATAATGGGGTATTGTGTGCGCCAAACAGAGATCATATTGAAAAATTACAACCCTAGGAAGTTGATGTACCAATTTACCCAAACGGGGCCCATAGTTTGGCACTTCATCTCCTAGGGTTAGGTTTTTGGAAGTTTATGGTTTTACATTATTTCTAAACAATAAACAGGCATTCGAGGCTCACTGTAACACAATTCAGAGGCATGTAGCTACCACATCTCTTCTTGGAGATAAGCTACCATCGCCCAAGCTAGTCTTATTTCCATTTTATTTGTAAGCATATTTTTGTATTTGACATTAATGAAATGAAGTGTGATTTCTCTGCATATTGGTATTTATGGTTATATTTTTAATTTGTTGAATTCTTTTTTAGATCTGGATCAGTGGTATTAGAGCAGTCTGCTCTTTCTCTATTTTTCTTTTCATAATCCCAATGAGGTCAGGATATAAGGAGTTAGGACTTGAGCTGGTCAAACCTTTGCAAGACCAACCTCACAAATCCCGACGCCCTCCCATGGACGATGAAAAGAAAGATGAGGGGATAGGAGATCCTATCAAAATCTTGCTCGAGGAAGCCCTCAAGAAACAAAGGAACGCGATGATGGACAATTTTGCCTAGATCCTTTAGCAGCTACCCAAGGGAAACACATCTACTTCTGACAGCTACTCTGGAAGCGCCACACCCTTTAAGGTACAAGTTAACTTTGACATTCCCATATTTGAGGGTCAGATAGATGCAGACGTTGTAGATAAATAGTTAAATCTACTAGAAGGATATTTTTCCATTCATGATTTTTCTAGCCGAGAAAAGATCACTTTTGCACTTCTCAAAGTAGCCCCCCAAGTCAAGGATTGGTTGGAAACCTACTGTGAGTAGAAGGATGAAAGTACGAACCCACTATATTCAGTTGCACCCACTTGGAACTTATTCTAGGATGCCACTAGGGAGTAGTAGTACCTTGTCGGTAGCTATGAGGATAAATACATAAAGTGGACAACGGTGCAACAAGGAAGGGACCAAGCTGTGCCAAAGTTTACCATTTTTTTCATACCCTTCGCATGAAGTTGGGTATCAAGGATTCAGAGAAGAATTTGGTTCTCAAGTACTGCAGTTTCCTACACAGGTACATCCAGGACGAGATGGAATGCTTGGACATCTCCTCACTCGGCATAGCATACCAAAATGCCATCAAGATCGAGCAAAAGCTTATACAGAAGAAGTGAGACTCTGGATCTATGAATCCGAAGCAAGGGAAAGGTGCCCCCAAACCATAGAACAAAGAACAACACTGCGAAGTCGAAGAAGGACACAAGAAAGTGGTGTGAGTTCCATAAGAGTTCCACTCACAACACAAGTGAGTGTCAGGCTAAGAAATCACTAGTGGTCAAGCTAAAGACTTTGGAATCAAATGTATATTCCAACTCTGAGTCAGAACCTGACAAGGGGAATGACAAAGGGAGGCAGATTATTGATGCAGATCCCAATGCCACCATTTCCACCATGAATATCCAAAAGGAGGAACCTGAAGCTCCAGAGGAGGAGGAGCACCTCTTCCACTCCTAGATGTGGGTAAAGGGTTCCTCGCTACAGTTCACTGTCGACAGCGGGAGCCAAAAGAACCTCATGTTGACAAAGGTATTGAAGCAGTTGGACTTACCGAAGCCTATTGGAAACTCAAACCACTCTGATATGGTCCTTACACCATTACCAAGGTTGTGGGAGACAATGTATTTGAGCTCAACATTCCCCCATTCCTTGGCCTGCACCCAATGTTCAATGTGGACCACCTTCAACCATACTTCCCACCATTGTTGGACACATCAGACATTACATAACAGCTCACACCTACATAATTAAATCCCAATTGCATGGAGCAAGACAAAATTGATCGAACCATGGACATGCAAATCAAGAACACCTGACAGCAAAGGATCCAACTATATCAAGTTGTCAAAGCAGGCCAACTCCTTCACCAAGGCAAGTGGCTCACCAGGGACCAAGTCCAGCAGAAGTTTCCTCATCTCATGGAGGAACTCAACGCAATGGGGAACATTTCTTCCTAAGGGGGGAGGAATGATCCAGGTGGATGTTGGAGGCCACTCGCCTATTCCACTTAGACCCCCACCATTGTTTCTTTTAGTTTTTCAGTTTTCTTATTTGTATCACAATTTACTATTTTTGGCAGTTTTTCTGGTCCTGAACTTTTGGAGCCATGTTGAGGCCCTAAACAATGTTTTTTGGGAAACCTGAGAGCAACATCGGTCATTGACCGATGTTTCTCACTTAGAGGTTCTAGTCCTTGGTTAGATATTTCTAATGAGGTATTGTGCACGTCAAACAAAGATCATGTGCCAAAGTTACGACCCCGGGAAGTTGATGTACCAATTTACCCAAATGGGGCCCATAGTTTGGCGTTTCATCTCCTAGGGTTAGCTATTTTGATGTTTAGGGTTTTCCATTGTTTCTCAAAAATAAATAGGCCTTCGAGCCTCATTGTAACACAGTTCAGAGGCATGTAGCTGCCACATCTCTTCTCAGAGATAAGCTACCATTGTCCGAGCTAGTCTTATTTACATTCTGTTTGTAAGCATATTTTCGTATTTGACATTAATGAAATGAAGTGTTATTTCTACTGCATCTTTCTATTTATGGTTATATCTATAATTTGTTGCGTTCTTGTTTAGATCCGGATAAGTGGTATCAGAGCGGTCTGCTCTTTCTCTGTTTTTCTTTGCATGTCCCTAATGAGGTCAGGATATAAGGAGTTAGGGCTTGAGCTGGTCAAACCTTTGCAAGACCAACCTCGTAAATCTACTTTCAGAGGCTACTATGGAAGCGCCACACTCTTTAAGGTACAGGTTAACTTTGACATTCCCATATTTGAGGGTCAAATAGATGCAGACGTTGTAGATAAATGGTTAAATGAGCTAGAAGGATATTTTTCTGTTCATGATTTTTCCAGTCAGGAAAATATCACTTTTGCACTTCTCAAAGCAGGACCCCATGTCAAGGATTGGTGGGAAACCTACTGTGAGCAGAAGGATGGAAGTATGAACTCACTGTTTTCAACCACACCCACTTGGAACTCATTCTGGGATGCCATCAAGGAGTAGTACTACCCTGTCTGGAGCTATGAGGATAAATACATAAAGTGGACAACGCTATGATAGGGAAGGGACCAAGATGTGCCGGAGTTTACCAATATTTTTCATACCCTTTGCACGAAGTTGGGTATCAAGGATTCATAGAAGCATTTAGTTCTCAAGTACCACGGCTACCTGCATAGGTACATCCAAGATGAGATGGAATTCCTAGACATCTCCTCGCTCGACATGATATACTGATATTCCATCAAGATCAAGAAAAAGCTTAAACAAAAGAAGCGTGACTTTGGATCTGCAAATTTGAAGCAAGGCAAAGGTGCCGCCAAGCCGCAAGCAAAGAACAACCCCGTGAAGCCGAACAAGGACACAAGAAAGTGGTGTGAGTTCCATAAGAGCTCCACTCGCAACACATAGTGCAGGCCCCGTGCTTGGTCCTACTGGAGCTTCCTACCTCAGGGGCATTGGCCCCCCTCCTATGATATAACTCGCGAAGACAGGACAGTGATCCTTGTCATGCCCCCGGCTCTTACACTTGAGACACCAGACCTCCTCGCACACCTTTGTTCGGGTCGTTTTCTCATTTTTCAAGCTCTACAATTCCAGGCAGAGGTTTTTCATCTCTGCATGAATCTGTTAAACCCCCAAGTAAGCATCCTGAATAGGTGTCTCGTGCCATCTCATCACGATCTCGAGAGGTTCTGCATGTGTTCCTATCTTTTGTTGTGAAAAAGAAATCGTTAAGTGGGTCAGGAGCGAGGCTACAAACCGTTCGCGATGCTGACTATTTATAAGATTCATATTAGCTTCGTGGATCTGGAACTTAAATCTTTGATCTAATTCCTAGGGTGTCTTTCTAGGACTCATCATGATTTCCTTGAATCCAACTACTGATTGCGATTCAGACATAGGATTGCCAAATTCTTTGTTTAGGGCAGTCTCGGTTTCTGCTAATGTTTCCATTGGGTAATTAGTGCAGTACTTAACGTACCATGTCAATGTGCGATCCTGTAGGGCAATAACCAGCTATGCTTTCTTTATATTATCATATGTAATATGTTGTTCAGTCCACACAACCTTCGCAACAAACCAAAACTAATTTTTATCCTCACTTCCCAAGCCCTTAAAAACTAGAAATTTCATTGTATTTGACATGTTGAATGGTGGCGAAGGTGGTGGTGGTGTGGGCAAAGGTGTATGCTGGCGAGGTGAAGGTGGAGGTGGCATGGATGGATGATGTATTTGTGGAAAACCCTATCTTATCAACTAGACAATGCTCTCCAATGAGGCATGTGCTGCTCCTTCATCATCACTCACAGGAGATTCAATCAATAGGCTATATTCAGGGCTTGTTCTTCCTCTACCCCTAAAGAGCGTCCCACTTCGCGTAGCCCCAAACATCATGGCAGTGGCATAACTCATTTTTCACGCAACAACATCTTAATCCAAGTATTCAAAGATTTCAAATACTTACCTTGTGGTCCTTTCTAGAAGTGTCACTCTGCTTCGTTGTAATTGACTGAGGTGTCAAACGAAAACTCAGTCACAAACCCTCCTATGACATGATCGAGCCAATGGTCAACAGCGCACGTGATCTTATGTTCAGAAGCTTCCAACCTTTGCATGAACTCCACGGTCCACACTATTGGAATGTCAAGCCTCCACCTTCCTTGGTCGTCTGCCAATTTAGCGATCTACTTATATAGTTCGATTGGGAAGAGGCAAAAGAAAATATTGTGTATTTCTATGTATAAATATCTTTCCAACCACTGTCCTTTTGTTAGGCATAGATTTCTATTTTCCTGCACCACGAATTTGTGGATCTTCCTATCCAAGCAATCGTCAATTTCCTTTTTGGTCCGATTCCAGTGATGTGACATCACACATCTCATTATGCAGATCTCGATCCTGGAAATGGAACAATTTGTTGGCTTAGTGGGTCCTGACCCAGGTTCAGAGTTATTTGCACCAAACAAATCCCTACACCACTGGCCCTTTCAGCATCAATCCACGGAGCGCAGACTGAAGTCTCACCCAAAGCAGTATGGGGGCATGCTAAAACCAAGTTTCTGCACCTAGAGATGAGTGTGATGTCTTTTCATGACCTAGATCTGCCTTCACGCAGATCGATAAGACTTGATGGCTTATCGTTGTAACTCCTCTTAATCGGCCTTAAAACCTCCATGAAGGTCTATGATTGGCTTTTGCGGACCTTGGACAGGGCAATTAGCTACTTACGTGCATTATATATTACTCTTAACCTAGTATTTACTCAGATCTCCTTAAGTGTTCGATAACTTTAATAGACAACAATACTATCTTCACGTAAACACTTAACACTAATTGCATTCAGATAACAATATAGATTAATTAAAATCACACATTAATACATCATTATTTCATAAAACCCTTATTAATTACATCATAAAGCGCATTCATTCATAACATAGGTAAAGAGATAAACACATAAATTTATGGAATAATCTTCTTTATTGTTGTTCGCTTAATCTTATAGATTCAAGACTTTCCTGCACACTCAGCTACAAGGGTCTGCACACTTAGCTACGGACTTCTACTCTAGGCCTCTATGCACTCAGCTGCAAATCCTTTCCCCCTATTCTTCTGCACTAACTTTCTAGACTTCTCCCATAGACAAACTTTATTCCTTTCCTTAGACATCCCTAAGACATTCCTATTTATATAATCCCATGGTCCATGGACCATGGCTAAATCCCCAAAAATCTGACTCAAATTACATAAAGAAGGGTAAAACCCTTTTTGACTCTTTATCTATATACATGCTCCGCGACCACAATTCACGGAGACTTTACATCTTTTTACATAAAACTTGGGCTTTTGCCCCAAAATTGACCTAGGGGACCCCATACCAATAGAGAGTTTCATGTGAAACCATATTCATAACACCCATGCTATCAAAATATGCTAACAGTGGTGAAGAAATTATATTATTGGCTGAATTTGAAGAAGGTTGTAGAAGAGTTTGTGGCTATATGTTTTGATTGTCAGCAGGTGAAGGCGGAATGTAAGCTTCCAGGTGGACTTCTATAACCGATCGTGATTCTAGAATGGAAATGGGACGTCATTTCCATGGGCTTTATCATAGGATTTCCAAATATAGTGAGGCAACATGATTCCAACATGATTTTTGTGGACAAGTTGGCAAAGGTTGTGCACTTCATTCGAGTGAAGTCTACATTCTCAACTAGCGATGTAGAAGAGATATTCATTAGAGATGTGGTCAGATTACATGGTGTTCTAAAGAAGATTGAGTCATACAGGGATGCAATGTTCACTTCCAATTTTTGGAAGGAGTTGTTTGCAGGTTTGGGAACAGAGTTGTCCTTCAGTACATCTTATCATCCATGGACAGATGGATAGACTAACAAGGTCAACATGATATTGGAGGACATGTTGAGGATGTACATGATGCATTAGCAGCGAAAGTGGGAAGAGTACCTTCAACTAGTTGAGTTCGCTTACAACAATGGGTATCAGGAATATTTGAAGATGAGTTTGTTTAAGGCATTGTATGGGTGGAGTTGTCATACTCCCATCAGATGGAGTGATCCAATTAACAGGGTGTTGATTGGACCAGACATGTTTGAAGACATGGAGCGGGAAATGCAGGTAATCAAGAAGAATTAGAAAGCATCACAAGATAGGAAGACGAGCTATGCATATCAAAATAGGTTGTTTAAGGAGTTCCAAGTTGGGGAACAAGTGTGCTTGCACATCAAACTGAAGAAGAGCTCCTTGCGAATTGGATCATGTGCTAAACTGGCACCACAATTTTGAGTATCTTTCAAGATTATTAGGAGGATTGGGCTAGTAGCCTATCGACTTGCACAACCTCTGACAGTGAAATTCCATGATGTTTTCCATGTGTCATTGCTTAAGAAATATGTTAGAGATGTTGATCATGTGATTGACTAGTCTGTATCACAAGTGGAGCTAGATGGATAATTCCAATTGGAACCTCTGTGTGTATTACAGAGAAAGGTGCTCATTATACAGAACTGAGTGATCGAGCAAGTTAAAGTGCACTGGAAGCACTTTGGGCCCGATGAAGCTACATGGGAGATGGCAGATCATATGCGGGCTATGTATACCAGTTGAGGCAAAGCATTTTTGGTGTGATGTTTCGTATATGTTTTTGGTACATGTTTTGGTGATGTTTTGATATTTATACACATGTATATGAATGTAAATACTGCCATGATATATGTTATAAAGCTCCAATAAGTGGTATGGGTGTCATGTCATTATTGTTTTCATGTTGTTATGTTGTCACGTTGATTTTCTTTTTAGCAGGGTGATCATTGTAAACATTGCCTCAAGCTATGTTATAAAGCTCCATTGGCAATATGTTTTCTTTTCAGCGGTTCTACGGGGATATAGCTGTGGTTGAACACCGAGGAGGGTGTCCCCCAAGGGGGAGGGTTCTATAATAGCCCTAGTGAAAATTCAATGTAATAAAATTTAATAAAGGAAAAAATAATAAACGCAGTTGATGGGACACTTATTACAAGCTAAATGTTGGGAAAGGCATCCTAGTGTGGGTGTTCATCGGTTTATTATAGCTAAGGAAATTGGTAAAGGAAATGTAAAAGGCTTTGCAAAGGAAAAATGGCATTTTTGGCACATTTATTTATGAAAATAATGAAAATTAGAAGAAAAGGAAGGTGCAAGGTCACAGTTTGCATGTGAGGAGGAAATTGAATGAAAATAATGGAAAATGAAGAAAATAGAGGCCTAATTGATAAAAAGGATTTTGAGGATCAGTTTGTAACATTTTGTCAGTTCAGTTTTGGAGCTCTCTCATTATTCTCTCTTTCACTCTCACTCTGGGACACTTAGTTTTTTCTTGGAGCACTTTGCCAGTGGATCAAGAAAGGAAAAGAAGGCAAGAGCAAGGAAGGAGCAAGTGAGGAATAGTAGGATCAAGAGGCTACAACAAGATTCTCTGCAAGTATCAATTTTCATGTGTTTTTTCCTTGCTAGATTTGGCATGCATGGTATTTCATGTGGTTCTTTGTTGTTATCGCATGGGTTTGGCCAAGTGTGACAGTGTTTTCAGCCTAGCCCTGTCATTTCTAGGTAACCATGGTGTGATGGTGCTCTCATGTTTTGGTTGACCTATATTTCCAGATGGATTCGAAGCTAACTGAGGTGGATCTCTTAATAATAAAACACATGGCCTAGTAACCCCTAAACTGAATGGTGGGTTACAATATAGCTATATTTTGTGTTGTCTTGGTGGGCTAAGGAATCCTTGACCGGTGAATGGTGGGATATACAGTAAATCCTGGAGGTGGGTGCTCTCCATCAAGCCTAGTAATCCCTGGATGGGATATGTGGTAAAGCCTGGAGAGTGGGTCCCAGTTTAGGGCCTAGTGATCCGGTGTGGATTGTGGTAAAGCCTAAGAGACTAGGATATAGGAAAATTCCTCACGGTGTAGGTGGAGAAATATGGTGGCATCCATACTGGCTTTGGCATAGTGATCTGGTGGAGATCATGGTAAATCCTGTTATTACATGTTTATTGTTTGGCCTAGTGATCCGGGATGGATTATGGTAAAGCCTGGTTTCTACTGATGAGGGTGAGGTGGTTTCGACTCGAGATTCCTTGGATGGTTCGTTTAGTTTGAGTCCCACATTCATGCTTAGAATATGGCACGTGGTGAATGGATGAAGAGAGAATTGGCTCATCCATTCTATTGTCGGGTGGAACGTGGTAGTCCCATCCCAGATTGGCTTTTGCGTTCATTAATAAGAGGTTATTTCCTTGGTATCTTATGTGTAAATGTATTCGTTTGTATGTGGATTCTATGGTTGATGTATCCTTGGTATTTATGTTTTTATCATGCTGGTTATAAGCATGTATTATGATAGTGATGATGTATGGCTCTCCACATGTTTTAATTTGTAAATGAATGAACAATGTATCTATGACCTAATAGATGATAATGCAGCTAATAATATAAGGGAACAATTCTTCTTAGCGATTCTTAGATAAGTATGACACCCCTATGCTCAGTTATGGTGTTTATACCTATAAATGACATATTTGTGACATGTTTGACAAAATTCCTGTCATGGCTAGTAGGGGTCCAGTTTAGACCTTGTCATTGTTTTTGAAAATGCATCATTCTTATGTTGTGTAAATTCATTTCCGAAGGTATCATTGAGTTTTGACCGGTGACCTGAGCTATGGTCCTGAAAACGTGCCACAAATCGTGGAGTCGTGGGCACTGGTATGAGGAGAAATTTCCCTAGACACATGCATACCCATGTTATGGGAGCATCCAAAGCCTCCTGGATGCATGCTTGTCCATATCAAGGGAGAATTTGAGGGTTTAGTGGTCTAAAACTTTAGTTGGTCTTAGGAGATGGTTACATGAGTGGTTGGGTTGGATCGTGGGAGTTTTTTGTTGATGTGGAATGTTTGTGTTATTTGTTTCTATCAATTCCACTTCCCTAAGGTCACCTACGAGATTAAATCCCATTATAATAACCTCTTGTCGCATATTTATCTCAGTTTGCCATTTGCTTGGGTAGATGTGGGATGAGGTTGTTACACTCACCTAACAAACACTTAGAAGATGAAGGGTTATAACTCACCTAACAAGCACTCCAAGAAAGGGCCATACCTCGCCTCCCTAATATTCTTTCCATGGGTATGTGTTGTCATTTGTTGAAGAAATGTTTATTAGTGCCTTGGAATATAGTCAAATGTAAATCGCAAAAAGCCACACAGTACTACCCAATTCTCCATCCATGCACATATGTTGTCATTTAAGGAAGCAAGGTTGAGAAGATAAATATTGGTGAAGGTCAATATGTGGTAAACTTAGGACCTATTCTATACAAATCACTTACCTAACTGAATTTTATTCAGCACATCACATGTCTAGGAGTTGTCATGTCATTGTACATGTTGGGACATTCTATTTTAGTGGGATTATATAATGACTTATCTTATATTTTTATGAATCTCCTATTATACAGTTGATACCTAGGTGTGAAATCGGCAAAGATGCTAGAGATACTAGTGTTGAGTCTGAAATTTCTATTTAAAAACATATGCAAAAAAAAAAAAAAACAAAGTTGATCCCAATGAAACCAAAATTTTCAAACAGAGCACCTACGCTCTACCCCAAGAAGCCTTGAAACCCCCATGCGCAATTGATCACTGGGGGAACGTTTTCAATGAGTCTCTGCTTAGGGATTTATTGGAAAATACTTTATCTAGGAAGATTATCCATATCACGTGTTTAAAGGACATGATCACCATTCATCTTGACCTAATTCCAGGTGTAAGGGTTTACCATGATGGTTCTGAAACCAAATTTTAGTGCCCTATCACCAAGCTTGAATTCAATGGAAAATATATATTTTTTGTGCTCGTACGAAGTGAGCATGTGCTGAGCGAAAAGAACTTAATGGATTTGCGATACACATCCTGTCTTATCTATAATTCTTCCTTTTCTGAGTTTGAGAATATTGTCATCAGTGGAAATGAGGAGGAAGTTACAGAACTAAGGATGAAAATGGAGTAGGGCTAAGGTAAAGGAAAATAAAGAGAAAGAGACCGAGAACAGGGATGTGTTTGTGTATGGGATTCCTATTGACAAAATTTGGCATAAGGACAATGAAATGGGGAAATCTATAGATAAGGTCTCTAGAATCCATGGTAAGCGGAAGGGAGAAGAAGGTAGGACTGAAGATGGCAATGGTGAATACAAATCCAAAGTTGCAATGAAGAAAGTCAAAGCAATAAATCATGGGCCTCCCCATGCATCGAAGGAAGTATATGCTTTTATTTGCACATCGTCAAAGAAATCAAATTTCAAAGAAACTTATTCTTGTAGAGCTCTTCCTATTGGTAGAAACTAATTACAAGAACAAATATTTGTCAAAGGACTTGAAGTTTGTTTTGGACCATTGGCATGGATTTAAACTCATTTTGAGGAAAGTTTCAAAGCATTTGTATAATGTAATTTTGATGTTATGTAAAATGGTCAATTTAATCTATACATTTTTTTATTTGATGGCTATAGACTATTAAATGGGAATTTTACACTTATAAATATAATGGTATGTTTGGCTCCTTATGGTTGGCTTATTCAACAGTTCCAATGGCTCCTGGAACTTTCCTTAAAACGAGTTCTCTGATGTTTCTGAATTCAGTGACTCGTGTCTTGTCTCGCATGTTTCCTTTTATGAGACAGAGAATATCTTCATCAACAGAAATGACGGGGAAATTGCAACACTAAGGTTGAAAATGGAGCAAGATAGGGTTAAGGTAAAGAAAAAGAAACAGAAAAAGACCAAGAATGGGGATGCACTTTCAGATGGGATTCCTCTTGACAAAATTGGGCAGAAAGACGATGTTATAGGGTTTTCTATATATTTGGTCTCTAGAATCCATGCTAAGAGGAAGGGCGAACAAAGTAGGGATTGAATATGGAAACAATGAAGACAAGGCCAAAGTTACATTGAACAAATTCATAGTAATAGATCATGTGCATACCCATGCATCGAAGGAATTATATGCTTCTATTTTCAAATCCTCAAAGAAATCAGATTTCAAAGAGACTTATTCTTGTAGAGCTCCTCCTCTTGGAAGAAACACATTGGATGAAAAATATTTGTGGAAGGATTTGAAGTTTTTGCTTGACCATTGTCATGGATTCGAACTCATTTTGAGGTAAGTTGCATTAAAGTATTTATATAATGTAAATTTGATGTTCTTGTAACATAGTCAATTTAATTTATACATTTTTTTATTTGATGGCTATAGAATGTTAAATGGGAATTTGGTACTTATAAATGTAATGGTATGTTTGGCTCATTCTTATGGTTGGGTTATTCAGTAGTTTCAATAGTCCCTACAACTTTCCTTAAAATGAATTCTCTGTTGTTTCTGAATTTAATGAATCTCTTGTGTTTTTCCAATTGGACAAATTTAAAAGAGCACAATTTATTCCAAAATAGAATGTGTACACATTCTGAAGGTGCACATAGAACATAACACAACAGGGAGGAAACATGTTTTCCAACTAGCCATACACATTTATATATTTCCATAGACCATGCAACCAACCTAACTTCTACATATTTAATGTGTCAAAAAATTCCTTGTTGACAATTTTATTTATGAGGTCTTCATAATTCTTCCAATTGTCTTTTACTAGTTCCATAAAACGATTATGTTCAAGCCATACATTGCTTACAGACATGCTTATCCTAGTCATACAATAAAAATATTTAAATTTTGTTGGAAATATTTTCCATCATTTACGGGACAAAAATGAACCACAAAATGAATGATTTATTATTTGTGAGATTGGGAAAAAAACTTCACATATAGAGTTAAAGCAGTGTAATGTTGAATTCACCAACATTTGTACCATAAAATATGATCCATTTACTCTCATTTCAAAATCCTCCATACTGAACAAAATGCCATTGAAGTGGATAGAAACAAAGAGCAATGACAAAGTTTTGAGGTAAGAAAAAACAAGATACAACACTTCTAATGGTGTAGGGGGTACATCTTCTATGAGAGATTATGGAAGATTTATGAGCTCTCCTAGAATTCCCAACTACATGGCATCTTCAAAGTCTGCCAAAGCAAAGGTCAGATCACTGAGTACTCCAAAATAGAGGCTTGGAACATACATCTTCTATGAGAGATTATGAAAGCCTTACTAGCTCTCCTATAATTCCCAACTAGATGGCATCTACAAAGTCTACCAAAGAAAAGTTCAGAGCACTAATTACTCCAAAGCAGAGGCCTGAACTCCTGACTCAGAGCCTATTTCATGTAGAACAAAAGGGCTATCTTTTTCCTTTGTCAGAGGTTGTTTCAAGCCCATACAAGTCCACTAAAGGCTCCATGTTTCCTCATACAAGTTCCAATTTGAAACAACTTTCATGACCATCGAAATCAAAGAAGTATGTTAGTTCTTTGAAAGATCTTAGTATTGAATTAGATGATCCCTCTCTGATGCGACATCACATAAAACCGTTTAGATAAGTATTTGTCTAGGTAGATGCCTCCACTATTATAATATGGAATGACGTTGCTGGCATGGTAGAGGAGATATATATTTCTTAGAATTACAAAAGGTTTCTCAAGTGGGATGAGCTTGGAAATTGGGAGTACTAACCTCTTATGGATTCCATTGATATCTATTTATATTTGATATTTCAACTAAAGTAATCTGCTTGCAATAAGATATTTACATACACTTGGGAAAATCCCATTTCATTGAGACTGCATGCTATGGAATTATTAAGATTTGGGAGGGATGGAAAGCCATAAAAAGGTATCTTACTAGTTTCCAATTATGTTATAATATGTTTGGCAAATGTTCAGAGTGAATTCCCAAAGAGATTAAATTAAAGTTAGTAGTTTGTACCTAGAAGAGTATATTAAGGATCATTACCAATTCATGAGAAATAGTTAATTTAAAGGGATCCAGCCATTGCATGAGGCTAGATGCCTAAATTGTGAAGGAATTTATTCCTGTTGTTCGCTGAAAATTGTCAAGTGCTTTAAATTTTAGTTGGATTTTGCCATCGATGATCAATCACATTGTGTACCTTTTGAAACTTCCTTTATTGTTAGAATGGAAACACACTTGTACCATTATTATAGAATATGGACCTTTTATAGTAGGTTATAATTTTTTCTTTCCAGTAGAAGAAGAGATGATCAATATGTTAAAATATATGGGGTACAATGTGACCTTGGATGTAGTTGGGCCCAGTTCAGATAGTGGAACAAGTAATCCTCACAGTCATACGCCTCCACCTAGTACTAGTTCTAGACCTACTATGCCTGCTGCTAGCCAACATACTTTTAGTCAGTAGAGAACACCTCATTAATTTACAAAACATGATAATCTTAATCCTTACCTTCGAACCTAGAATTGATAACATGATGGGATAAATTTGAAAACTAGGAAAGATGCTTGCACAATGCTTCACAACAATTAGACAAGTGACGAGCACTCTTTTATACTTGACAGAAGCAGGGAAACCAATAGAATAGGTATTCAAGAGGGTTAGTATAACAAAATAGATATTCTAGTTGTTCAAAAGATGTACAAATGAATGCTTTAACATTAGAAGCCTTACCAATCAAGATAGAACAAGAGTTTACTACAACTACTCAGTGCGGATACTCAACAGTATTAGAACTGTTGTAAGTCGGTGCATTAATGCAGTTCCTTTAACTAGATCTTTCATATTAGCTTCGAAGTGATGTTAATAATGTTTCCTATAATTGTAGATGTTTCAATGTGAAATTCCTTCATTATTCATGGGATTTGAGCTATGACAGGAATGGGATTTTGGCTTCTTGCATTAGCATTGATTTCCCCTATCTAGACTTTTCGATTCTTTGTGAATTTTAAATAGATAACTACAAGAACTATACATGTATTTTTATATTATATAATACAGAATATGAAATGAAAAAGGGAAGTAGTTTTCACTCTTGGTCTTGAGAAATGGTCTCCAAGGAATGTGGAACTAATGATTTAGGTTTTTATCTTACCTAGAAATGTTTTCTTGATCGGAAGTATGTTGGTACTCATAGCATGTTGCCTACTAAAACCTATCAAATTTCATACTTTATGGCCTTAATTTTCTAGGGGATAGTAGCACATTTGTTCAGGTGGAAAATTGAACCAAATTAGTTATCATCTTAATGTAATGCCATATATGTTTCTCTTCTTCCAGTGCAAATTCGATCATGTAACTACATAATGTTGTGCCTATTTTCTAAACATTTCTTCCAGGCAGATAGATTAAACAATGTGTTAGAATTTCTTGTAAACAATTTTGTAATGCATACCAGAAAAATTGTAGACAGGGAAATATTATATATTAATTAACTGCTAAAAAATACAACAGTTTGCACAATGTTATAGTGTCATACATTTTCTGCGTAACATAAAATTAGGCATGGGAAAACATCTACACATGTTTTGCATAATGCTAACCTATTATTCCAAGATTCTCATATGGTGTGCCTTAGTTGTCCTACATCCCCACTACATTCCTTCATTACCTATAGCTTGTTGCATTCTTATAAACAAAGCAAAATGAGTTTTCAAGAACCAATTACAAAAATCCCTCCTATTTGCAACTATACAAAAATGTTATACGAAAGTGCATGTCTATGTGATCTAAACACAAAAGACAAGACAAGAAAGATAGATATTAAATATGTTATTGATTTTAGTTTTCTGCGATCTATATTTTGTGAGGTGTTATCTTCCGAAATCATCACATTCATGTTTTCTGTAATCGTGAATATGTTGACAATGTGTTGTCAATATGGACAACAAACATACCACAGATAATTAGGTTCTTTACTTTGACACTCTTACTTAGTGCAATATTTGTTATATTACTGTACTCGCTACACTTCAAATAATGTCCTATAAACTAGATTTTTATGTTTTAGCACTACTTTGCTAAGTGTATCCACTATCATCATTGTTTCTATAGGAGTACAGTTGGACACTTTTTTGTCTTCTAACATTTTATGAAATGAAATTTTATTGAATTTTGGCATTTAGTTCTTGTATTACTTATATTCAATAATGTTATGTTGCTCATGGATGATTACTTCATCCGTAGACAATAGGCCCTTAGAGAAGGAGATGGGGCTCTACTCAAACCAACCATGATCTGTGATCAATGTCCCACGGATCTCTCCACAAACAAATGTGTAATACGTTCACAATGGAATCAAACCTTTCTTGTGTTTTTGCGGCTTACAATACATTGAACCAACACTTTCCAAATATAAATAAAAAAATAAAAATAAAAAGAGGATGAAAAGGGTCAAATGCATTCTTCTATTTTTGGGGGAAAAGGAGGATTGAAATATATTTGAAGTAGCTAAAAAGCATGGGATTTGTAAAGGATTTTTGATATGTTTTATGAATTTGAATAGGATTTTGAAAATATTCTAAAGATTTGTAGTTTAATATTTGCAAGTTGTTTTACGCAGTCCTTTACTTTACCAACTCCTTCCCATCCCCCCCACTCCTCACCTCCTAATTCCTTCGTCATGCCTTCCACGTCCACATCTTTATTTCCTACAACCATACTTATGTGCCACTCTACATTCGTCTACACTTTTATCAGCATGTCCTTGCACCTCTTGGTGCAAACGCTAGTTATATACTATAAAGTTGATATTAGTTTAACATTTATGACTAATTCCTTATTAGTGAAGTGTT